>LTAE01006808.1:0-19058 GCA_001647135.1 Pontederia paniculata
TTTGATGAGTTTTTGACTGGTTGTTGTATTGTGATGTAGGAGAAGTTATGTAGTGATGCTTGTGCCGAACGTTTCATGAAGGACGAAGGGAACAACATGAAGGAGGCACTGTTTCAATTTATTTCTACGACCAACTTCAGAGAGTTTCAGTTTGATTATGTTTTTATGCATTTCAAAAGAGACCTAGAAAAGTTTCTATATGTTTTCTTGTTGTTATCAATATATGAAAGTCATTTTTTTGTAAAACGGATGTGGACAATGTTGAATTATAATGTATTTATTTATTTTATTGGATGGGCTTCGTATAAATTGAATAATAAATTCAATTTGCTTTCTTTCAATATTATATTTTATTCAAATAAGTTATTAATTATTGATAATTACTAATATTCTAACACAACAATAATAACAAATAATAATGTTTAGGGAATACCAAATTTGGTCTAAATAAGTACGTCTTTATAGGTCAAGGCTATTGGTTCCAAAAGCATATTCTTTTAGGGGCCAAAGCTATTAGTCCCTAAAAATATAAAGTTTAGGAACTAAAATCGGTGGTCTCTTAAGGCATGAACTTTAGGGACTAAAAGCATTGGTCCTTAAAGATATACTTCTAGGGACCAAATTAATAGTCCTTAAAATAACTATCTTTTGGCACCAACGACAAAATTTTGGTGGCAAACATTTTTAATGACCAGCTTGCAGGGACCAAGGGGGATCAAAATTATTTTGGTTGCAAAAGACAATAGAGACCAAAAAACAAAGTATTAGGGACCAATGTGTTTGGTCCCTAAAACCATTTTTTCTTGTAGCGAGGGATGAATGAAGAATGACCAATAGAGTTATTAGGCTGAAGACATATCTCATGGCTAGTTAAGATACATAACAACAGTGGCACGTGCAGTTAAGGAGGTAACAATGTCTATGAATTGCCACCATGATTATTAAAAATGATGGCATTAAAATTTGATGAAGATAAAGAATGTCTTGCAACAACAAGTTCGTCCGAGATGCAATTTGCTTGCCAACGAAAAATAGCAACATAATGATCACCCTTTATTTTATGATGACGTTTCATTAGCAACTGCAAATTAGGGTGTTTGAATGGTTGACAAAGGCTTAGATGAAGCAACTTCCAAACCTCAATGAGAGGACCTTAATCCAAGAGTGACAAAAAGGGGCTCCTAAGAGAAAGAGGCAATGATCCAAATCATGAGTAGTTGATCAAAGCCGAACCTAATCTTGATAAGTTAGATTGATTAGCAAAGTTGCACCGAACCAAAAATTCACCATCGTTAACTTGTCGCTTCCTCATTTTAACAATCGTCGTTGTGGATCCTTAGGAGGTGGTTTGCAGAGGTTAGTTTAAGACAGAAAAGATGATGAACATGGCTGAAAGTATCAATGAATAATTGTGTGTAACAAATATATTTAATTTTTTAAAAAAATCCTAGAGGATTTCTGCTTAATACATTCAATCGAATTTCATTTTCCATATAATATAGAATTTATTCATTTATTTTATTAGTTTATTGAAAAGTTTAATTTTTGTTGACCGATCAAGATTAAATCACTGATCCTGTAGTATCAGCCAAAATAAATAATCAAGTTGAGGGGTAGAGAGTTATAAGTTAAATCTGTTTTAAAAATAAGATTATTAATCTTTTTGTAATTTGGTCTTCTTACTAACTGAGCAACTCGGCGATTGAAAAGCTTGAGTTGCTCACTAATTCTTCCATCAATAGAACGTGACATAATTGATCACATGCATGCAAGATAGTGATTCATTCATGTTAAGTTTCAACACCAGTAAAGCATAACGCAACATATTTTATTTCCACGTGACACAAAACATACATGTAGAACCTTTATTAATCACCAAATGACATGCATGATGCTGCAGCTCACACTACTGCAGCATATTTTATTACATCAGGTCAGGACTTATAATATATATTAAGACTTGACTTCAATTTAGTCTTGCATCACAAATATTCCGATGGAATCAAGGAGGCCACCCCAACGTCCGTGGAATCCAACAATCCTTCCTGCCTTGCCTGCTTGGAGGGTGAAGGCACGTCCATTCTTAGTGCCGTAAGGTCCATAAATAGAGAAAGTGCTGACAAAAGTAAGAGATGTTACGGCATCTGCATTTTTGCCTTTTCCAAAATAACCGCTTATGAACGTCAACTTTTCACCAGGTGTAAATTCAATCTGCAATGCAAATGCAATCAAACATAATTTCATATCTTTAAGAAAATTAAACTTTTTCATATGCTATATATCAGTTTTATAGTTTTGTTATTGTTTAATCAGGAGAATATATATTACCGTATCGTATTTTTCTAGTGTTTTTCCAGAGTTTCCCCAAACAGAAGACCAAATCTGTTTTCCATTAACCTCGGACGACACCTGCATGGCTATGATGCCGTCCTGATCATGACTGATTCTAATGGCCAACAGTTTAGGTTCAACACTGGTGTCCATGTTGAATGCATTTGGTCCGCCAAGTCCACCGCACGGACCCTGCTTTAGTATTGTAGCCTGCATATATATACATAAAGACATTACAGGATGAGCAATTTTTCATCAACTATATATGCTTATAATCAATTGATGCACGTACCATATCGATCTTCCTGCTGTGCTTATAGTTTATGCAGAGGCAAGGCACTGAACTCACCAAGTTAATGCCTATATCTTCCTGTTTATATACAATAGTCGATGGGCCTATGCATATATTTTGTGGATATGGCAAAGTCCACTTTTCTCTTGATATGTTTGAATAGAGGAGGGGAAGAGAAGGTAAGGAAAAGATAATGGGAGGGAAGAGAATGGAGGGTAAAGAATTAAATTATAAGGTGGGGGTGATAATTTTTAGTTAGCTAGAAGGGGAAAGGAGATTAATTTTTAACTTTCCCTTCAAAATATTTCTATCCAAGTAAGATAATTTTTACCCTCCCCTCCATTATTCTTCTTTTTTCTCAATCCAAACACATCTTTAGGATGATAACAAAAGAAAAAAAATGTGGACTTCCTTGTCTCCACATAAATATATTTACTTTTGCTTACAAAAAATATTAATAATTTTGAATCAAAATGAGTTGTCATAATTTGTTTTCTTCTTCTGTTGTGACAGTCATATCCACATTATATACAGATATATATTATTCAATTTTTCTTTTCCTGTTATAATAGTCATATTCCCATTACACACACATATATATATAGAAGACTATTGTAATTGTTATCACTATTCTCATATAATAGTCATATTCCCATTACACACACATATATATTCCCATTACACACACATTATATACAGATTTATGTGCTCAAAGAAGATGCTCAAGAATAATTACTTCCTTTATATGAAAAATAATTAAAAATAGGAACCTGAGATATTATATGCCGAAAGAAGATGCCTCTCCATCTATTTTTTTATCAAGGGAGAAACAAAAATTATCCTGTACATGGTTGCATGTGCAAAATATAAGTAAATCAATAAAAGGATGAGCTTTGATTTCTTTCACGTACTAATCAATTTATTTCTGTTTGAGGCTTTGTTTGTGAGATGAGGATGTTTATTCAGTGCAGAAAATTGCATTGAATTCACAATTAATATAACGAAGGATATGAACAAGCGATGGATTTTCATACACTCCAGGAATTTGCTGTCGGTGTCACCGGAAACGTGGCCTAAAATGTAAATAATTATTCGTCAAATTTTAGTCATTTAAAACTTTTTATAAACGTGGTGTAAAGTGTATATTGGCCAATTATGTAAGATTGGCCAGCGAAGGGATCAATAAACGAAAGAAAGCGACTTTTGACCTGCTGTTCTGATATTGTGACTGTGTGACCACAATCTATGATAGAAAATGTCTCACTAAACGGATCGTCCACCAGGTTGTCTCTTTCCGTTAATCTCACTTGAATGATCACATAGCGATGGCAGCAGAGAAACATGAGGTCGTAGCCGAATTCAAATTAAAACCTAAACAGAAAGTGTGACAATGCAGATGATGAGGTGATAATTGCATAGGTGTGATCAACGTGCGGATGGCCTTTTCTGAGTGGGGCAGACTACCATGGGTATCGTCCAAATAAAAGGAAAGGGACGTCTTTCGAACTCTGTTATCACACCGGAGCCGTCCCGATCTTCTCTGACAACCAATCAGCGCCGAATCAAGATGTGACCTATACCTTTGTAACAGGATGCCTCCGACCAAGGGAGTGAACCACTCGACACCGTTCCAAATGACTATGTAACACCTCCGGACGCACACCTCACCACCAACATAATATCCTCCCGGAGACGCTGTCAATTTACGTCTTTGATTATACATTGACCAATTTGATTTGGTCAATGCTATATACATGTCAATGCGGAAGCCAATATTTGAACTATATTATGACCTATGCAAGTGCAAGTCATCTGATGCGTGCTAATTATGCAAATAAAATCGCTAGCAAGTGCATTAGTCGTATTAAGTAATAAAGAAAGTGAATAAAGTGTTGATCCCATGAGAAATTTATTCTACCAATATCTAAAACAGTATTTTAATGAGAGGGGTACATTGAGTTTGATGAATTTATTGATATGATAATTGATGCGAAAATTCACATGTGTAAAAATACACGGCAAGTGTACCGATCGCTCAAGTAATAAAAAGTGAATAAAGAGTTGTCGATCCCATAGGGTCTAATTAAATTTAAAATTAAAAATCTTATCTGAAAATTTGAAAAGATAAATTTTAAAAGTTTGTTTTGAAAAGATAAAACAAAAAGATAAGATAATAAAAGTAAAAGATAAAAGATGAAATTTAAGTTTTAAAAAGATAAATAGATAAAATAGATTAGGTTGGTTAGGGATAGAAGTCTGTTTATCACTGTTATCTTTTGGGATTAATCAATAAAAATATCTAAATGTTGGATGGCAGAAAAACTGATTTAAAATTATAAGACTCCGAAAACGGATGACTTGACTATTTTAATAATAATTAAAGTTAGGAATACGTGAAAACATTAGACCTAATAATAATTACTTTTAAAATGCAATGAAATCAAATCATAAATTGCTAGGCCTCTTTCGAGCGAATAGCAACCCACAACCTATGAATTCTGGAAATAAATAGACATAGGTCCTTGAATCCGAGCAAGTAAATCCAGGAAAAGTGACCGGAAAAAGAAAAGTTGACACGGACCACGTTGCGTCCAAAACGGACCGCGTCGGTCAATTAAAACACGACATTTCAACGATGAGAGAGAACACGGTCGAGTCATTAAAAAGATCACGACCGTGTTCGTCTCGAATAAAATTATTAAAATAATCAGAAACGGCAGGAACTGGCCGCATGAACAACACGACCCGAGTTAGCTTCAGGAAAAGACATAGCCGAGTCTTGAAAAGGATCACAACCGCGGTTCAATAAAAATAATAAAATATTCAAACACTTGCGTATAAGGCTCAAAAAACGAGGAGAAGAACACGGTCGAGTCCTGAAGAAGATCACGACCTCGTCCTTTGGCGATTAAAATATTCGAGAAAAGAAACGCAAACAGAAAGCGGCGAACAGGGAAAACGGACCGTGTTGGATCAACACGGCCTATTTTTCCTCCGGCCGAAAAACGCAACTTCGATCAGAAAATTCGGAAATAAAACCAGATACGAATATAGAGAGTAATACTAACAATATCTAAAGTATTCATATTCAAGTTCAACTAATCATTTAGCATAAAATAATTCAAAAGACTAACAGGGTTTACAGATTCTTCCCTAACCAATAAACTAAACTAAGAAAAAAACTACTAACATATTATGCAGAATTTCGTCAGGACTTCGTCATCTTCGGGTCTCCTCCTCTCCACCAGAGCAGACTTCAAAAACTCCAAAAGCAAGGATCCTCCTCTGGGTTACAAGGGGTCCTATTTATAGGCAAAAGTTGACACGAGGACCCAAAATCGGACGGTTAAGATTAAATCTTTCTAACTTGGAGGTTAAGTAATCATCAAGAGTCGTCCGTTCTGTCGAACCGTCTTTGTTAGGTGAGAACACGGCCTGTGGGGACATTAAATGAGTTGATCATCTTTTGAGGGGAACAAAGCCTGTATCGGTGGATGACACGACCCATGTTGCCCTTTTTCCATGAGAGTGTATCCGGTCATACACGGACGGTGGTCTCCAAACACGGTCCGATTCCAGGTCTCCGTGGTCTGTGTAGTATTAATTCTTAATCCAATTTAAAATGGCCAAGAGACATGGGTTTACTTCGTTTTATGTTGGGTTGCCATGGTGTGATTATTGCTTATTAGTCACAAATCTTATTTTCGTGAGAATTATATGTTTCAATATCCACAAGTTAAAATTTATTTATGTGGATAATAAGATTACTCATGGCAATTGTTATGTTCAATATTCATTGACAAAATTTTTTAACCACATAAAAATCATAAAATGTTTGTGAGTAATGATTATTTACTTATGTGGCTATTATGACTGGTTCAATTTAAAAATTCTATTTCCACAAAAAATATGTGTTAATAGCTAATGTAATAGTCAAATTTGTGGTGCAATGTTAATAATAACCACTAGATTTATGTAGTCTTTTTCTTTGGCCTATGCACCTTTGTCACAAAGATCAACAATTGTCTTTGGGATTTCTTTTGCTAATTAAATCTTCTTCTGCAAGAGTTGAGAGAGAGAAAAATGTTTGGAAGTTAACAATATATAAAATGCTGGAAGTGCGACATATCATTTGGCATATTCCCACGAGATTATTGCTTCTTTAATTATTAGAGCAGTTGAAGTAGATGAAAGAAATAGGATATTGACCAAAGAAGGAATATGTTTAGGTTTTTTTATATTTATATAGTTAGAAGAATTATTTTTTAGAGTTAAAAATAAGTTTTTAGTGCACTATTTATTAGATCTAAGAGCAATAAGACATATAGATGCTCATGAATACATAAAAAATAGTGGATTTATATTTTTTTTAAATCATGTACATATGAACATAAGAAAATAAATTTGACTAAAAAATAAGGGTTGAAGGTATAATATGAAAAGTAGTAGCAGGAAAATGATACGATTAAAAGGCGGCTAAAGAACTAGAAATCTAGCAAGGACATAACTCCAAAAACAAGACATCAAAAGTAAGCAAAGTATCTAAAGGATTAAATAGATGCAAAACAAACATATAAATAGGCTGAACTCTCTCTCTCTCTCTCTCTCTCTATATATATATATATATATATATAATTGCCTATATGTACATCATCAAATAGATACGAGATACCCAAATCCTAGTATGCTAACATGAACATAGATGCACTAGATTATATATGATATTGATGCAGGATATAATAGATATTGAAAATATGTAGGACACTATATAGAAAAGGAGGGCATCTAGAGATAATCGTGGGCAAAATGATATCATGCAAATTTTAAAACAATCTTGTCTGAAAAAAATAAAAATGAGGAAAAAGAAAAAAAGATTAGTCAAAACTCTTTCTCAATACTCAAATGTTTCTTTCTCCTTTTCCTAGTTGATAGCTTCCTTCTGGTCACACAGAGAGAAAAAAAGAGAGAGCTTGGAGTAGAGGTTGTGGGAATACGAAATCCTAGAGCTTGGTTGTGGGAATACGAAATCCCATTGCTGTGTGACTTAGGAGATAAAGAGAGAATCTTAGGTGTAGACGAAGTAGGAAAGCTCGTGGGAGTACGGGAGCACAATTGTAGGAGAAAAAGTTAGGTTCAAAATGATAATTATATCTCAAATAATATCTTTAAGTTAAGATTGATATACTTAATTCTATTATTATCAACTTAAGTTTTCTTATTGGAGAAAGGACAAGAATAAAATTTGTTCGGACTTAATTAATATTCTTCTTTTCTTATAAAAAAACTACAAATTTTCTTTTAAATGTATTTTATTTTTTAGTATATCATGTTAATAATTTTTTTTATTTTTTTTTACAAAAAGGTCAAGGTGGAGGCAATAATTATTTTAGTAATAAAATATATTATTATTTATTTTGGGTGATTATTTTATTGTTTTTATTTAAAAAAGTCATTATGTAATTATTTATATAATTTAAAATATAACTATTAATCCAAACACATGTCTCATGAAAATATGGTAAGTAATATAGTCCATAATGCTTAGGAAAAAAATTTCTTGTTTACCTTATTTATATATTTTAAAATATAACTATTAATCCAAACACATGTCTCATGAAAAAGTACAACTAAACAGATCCATTAGAGGTGGCTGTAGTGATAGAATGAAGAACAACCCATAGTGCCCTTGGCTATCGATGCTATCCTGGCACACATGTATCTCCTACATCATATATACTGGCATAGATGCTTCGCTTGGATCGTCTCCAAGGTGGCATGAATTCCTAAAATATCATAAGGTGAATGGTAGGAGGAGATATCGCCAGTCGGCTCGTTGGGCTGCTCAGGAAAAGGATACACATCAAAAGGTCGGATACGTCATCGAGGTGTAGGTAGTAGTGGCGGCTCAACTGGCTATGCAGGATGTCACAAAAGTGGTGAAAAGAAAAGCCAATTGGACATATCAAAGACCATGAACCTTGACAGTTTGTCACATGTTATTGGCTCTTGTCGGTTCCTGAATATGAACATGGGAGCTCTCTTCTCAATATAGGCAAGCTTCATGTTTGGCACCGTGCTATGGTCCAAGTAGATTGTGCCCTTCACTATCTTAGAATCTACCAACTTTAAATGCTCAGCAATTAGGGTAATCAGTCCCTCGATAGTAATCTTCCTGATGCGTGCTAATGTATCCTAAAATTTTCGCTAGCAAGTGCACTAGTTGTTATATAGTAATAGTTTAGATGAGTTGAGTTATCACTCCCACGATGATTGTATTCTATCTTAATCTAACTCCACAAACTAATGAGAGGGGTACATTGGTTTGAGACAAAATGGTTTTTCATAAATATAAAATAAAATTTACAAAGACATGGTTAAAATATAATCAATATAGCGTCAGAAAATCGGGTGACATCAAGCACTGGATCTGGATCAATAATGATTATGGAAAAATCAGATTTTATTTAATCAAAATTAGTTTTATCAACTCTTATGAGGATTATGATTTCCTAAAGATATGACTTCCTCTTCAGGATGAGTCAACTATCCCAAGCCTAAAAGATCGACTGAGAAGTGCTCTTCTCCAAGATGACAATCTAAACTAATAGGGGATTTGAGTTGCATGAAATTGAATTCCCTAGGCTATGAACTATTCCTCTCCAGAATGCCAATCACACAAATCTCACATAATGATGTTCCTACAAGATGCTATTTATGTGTAGTATGCAATTCTAATTATTCACGGCCGTGACTGAATCAACATAATTCTTCCCATCGCGTCACGATAGAAAAAATCATGAACGTGATCAAACAACCTTTTCTTAATGTCGTCATATCACGGCCCGTGAATGATTATTCATGGCCATAACACCATTTGCATGGTCATGACTTGTGACTGATTGTATTTTCACGACCATGATTTGACTATCACGGTCGTGACTTCCTGAGTCTATTAATATTTCCTCCGTTTGATCCTAATTTAAATCTAGAAAATTATGGTCTTCCTCCATCGGACTACCAAATGACCTAGATACAAAAAATACAATATTATGTAGAATTTAACTCCAAAAACTAAAATAAGGTGAAATGAATGATAAAATGATGTATCTGATGAAGAAATGCATGAAAATGATACTAGAAATACTATGAACAATATGACTAATTTAGCAAGCATAAAAAATCTTTAAAGTAATAAAACCTAATTAAATATATGAGAGGAAAATATAAGAGAAGAAGATTTTACAATTCAGATTAAAAAAAATAACACCTTTACAATGATTGTGTTCATAGAAAATTTCAACAAGACTTTATCTTCTCTTCGCATAGACTCTCCTAGGCTTGACACATCTGTCTAAACTTTGTCCATTTATAGATTATAAGAGTCTTTGGTTTGATAAGTTTTGTCCTAGAGAAGATTGGGCTCAAAATATGATCAGAGCCGTCGAAAAAAATCATTTAAAATTATGTGAAAATCGCATAATTAACAAAAGTTTATGAATTGTCACGTCTCGTAACAAAAGTGTCATGGCTATGACCGAACAATAATGTCCATGCACGGGTAATGTCACGGCCCATGACAAAATTATCATGACAGTGACCTGAACAATCACTTTCGCTCTTCATGTATGTCACGACCCGTGACTTGTGCTTCACGGTCATGACTGAACAGGTGGTCTTCACTCTACATATGTCATGGCCATGAGTTATTTGTCATGGCCGTGATTGAATGGTCTTCAATTTTATCCATGTGTCATAGCTCGTGACAAGCATGTCACGACCGTGACCAAACAATGTAATAATATCACAGCCCGTGATCTGGAAATCACGACCATGATCGAAGCCTTGTATTTGTCCAACTTGATGTCACGACCCGTGAAAAATTCCTCACGATCATGACCGAAGCTTTTTATTCTTCAACCACAATGTCACGGTCCGTGACAAGCCTTTCCTGGCATGACTGAAGCCATTTTTTCAAATTTTCCTTTATTTAATTTCCTATTTTAGCCCAAATTTTGATGGCCTTCCTTTGCCACACTGCCAACTGCTTTGGTACACAAAAATACTAATTATGTAGACTTTGGCTCTAAAAATAAAAATGAAATGAAATGAAGAGTAAAATGATGCATATGCCAACAAAAAGCATGCAAATTGTAATGAATATGCAATGAAAAACATGACTAATTTAAGACACATCAAACTCTCCCAAGCTTTAAAGTCTTAGCTTGTCCTGAAGCAAAATTCTAGAGCAAATGCTCATGACTATTCTATCATAACATCGACCATGCAGACCAAAACTTTCCTTGCACCATGAATCTCCTACTCCTCACTAACAATGCACTTTCATCCATCCTCCTGCTTCACATACTTTTTGACTCATAAACAATTTAATCACAGTTCGTCACAGTTTATAGGTAGAGTTAACAATTTACAACATTAGTGTTGATGGTGGTTGAAGAGTGCGGTCAAGCTCCTTCGATCGCACGCCCTTCATCTTCGATTGACCGATCTTGACCTTCACCACCTACCACACATCTCTGGTCGCCCGCTGACTTCACTTCAACATCTTGGACGCCCACTCTCGAGTGAAGCTATCTGTCAAGCTCCAACGGTCATCCGCCACCACCTGTGGCCGACCGTCTTTGACTTGTCCATCGTCTTCAACTGCGTTGGACGTCCAGTGACTTCATTTCAGCATCCTGGATGCACACTCCTAGCCTGGAAGACATCCGTCAAGCATACCTGGTCGTCTGCCACCACCTATGGCCGACCTGCTTGACACCGTGCCATCTTCCCTCTTCAACTGCTCTGGTCGCCCATTGATTGTACCTCAATCAACTCTACGTCCACTCCTGGCATTGAAGATACGTCAGGATCCTTCGGTCGCCTGTGGCACCTTCAATCGATCGACCTGACTATGCATCACCTCCTTCAACTTCTGTAGTTGTTCGCTGACTGCACCTCAATCACGCAGACCCACAACTGGAATTGAAGGTTTGTCAAGATCTTTCGATCGCCCGCTGCACCATCGGTCGACTGACTTGACCCGTGCTAGCACCTCTGGCACTCCTCTGGTCGCCCACTGATTCCTCCTGAATCCTTCGGGCGTCCACCGCTCCGGCTTGTGGAAACTCCGGGCATCCGCTCATTCCACACTGTGATCCTCGGACGTCCGCTCCCTCCTCTGTCGGTACTTTGGTCGTTCGCTCACTACCCAATGGGATCCTCGAACGTCCGCCAAAGCTTCCTCTGACACGTCCGGACGTCCGCTCATTTCCTCTTGAAACTTCAAACGTCCACTGTCTTCTCTAGACATTCTGTGGACGTCCACTGACACCTTGCCAGATTCCTCGGACACCCACTTCTTCTTCTGTTAGACTTCCTGGTCGACCGCTCTTCTGTCTCCTCAGACTTCGGATGACCTCTNACTCCTTCTTCGATTAAGTTTTTTCTGGGCGTTCACTTCTCCTTGGACCGTCCGTTCTCCATCTTTGGTTGTAAGGGTGTTGCCTTCGGTCTCCCATTCTCATCATCGGATAACCTCTCCTGTTTATCCCTTTGCTTCGGTCATCCTCTTTATTTCTTTGGTCGACCCTTCAGCCTCTGATCCCTCTCCTCGTGCATTTTCCTTCAATATTGGTCGACCACTCTATATTCTTAGGACGACCACCGCACAAACGTAGTTCTTCTGAAATGTCTTCAGTGTGCACAGGTCATCCATTCCTTTAGCTTTGGGCGACCTATCAACTTCTGAACTTGAAACGACCTGTTACAAAAATTAGCTCAACAAGTTCATTAGTACAAACTAAGTTCCCTTACAAATTTGTGATCATCAAAACACTCTCGGGATCCTAGATTCAACAAAGAAGACCTCAAACCACCAGGATTTAAGAGTCCCCTATGGGTTTAGTTTCCCGAACATTCCAAGTTCTGAATGAAAGGTCGAACTAGGCAATTGAGTTAACATTTAGGCGCTTCTCCAATTTGCACAAGAAGGTCCATGTCGCGGACTATCCACTGATGACTCCCAGACTAGTCAAACTTAGGGCAATAGGTGTTTAGGCACCCCTCGAGCTTACTTGCTCGAAATTACCTTGGTTCTTAATAACACATAAGTATTACCTCAACACCTTTTTATGCTTTTTATTTTCCTCAAATTTTCAAAAATTTTGCACTTCACTTTTTCTTGCAACTTATTATTATTTTTTCAATAAGCTGAAAGGATATTTCAACATTCAATAAAAAGGCTGTAAAAATTTAGATTCAAATACAATAGAGCTGAAAAGAACTTGTGGTCTAAGAAGTCATAACTCTATTCCACAAATTTCAAGACTCTAATACATGCTTGTGATTTATATTAGAAAGTAAGGCACTCAAATTTCATAGATCATACAAGTCAGCTCTAGAATATATGATTAAGTAAGAAATTAATTAACAATTAGTAGATGGACACAATATTTTTGTATTTTTCAACTTTTTCATACTCAAGACCGATGCATACAACTGAAGACAAACTGAACTCAACATGCAACAACAAACTAAATAGAAAGTGTATGAAATGCAAACTACCCCAAGCTTAGACTCAACACTATCCTCAGTGTTTAAGACTTACCAAAGTAGATGATACAAACAATGCAAATATGACAATTAAAATAAAGGAGAAAACACTACAAGACTACTCCATAGATGGTGCAACAGTAGTGTGAAGAAACTTCCATCGTGGCCTTGACTGGTGTGATAATCATGCATATGTCTAATCATCATATATTTGTTGTCCTGGTGCACACATATCTCTAATAGCATGTCAACCTAACTGTCCTAGTGCAGCACTCAGATATCTGTCATCATCCTCCAATAGTGCAGCTTCTCCACTCGGATCGCATCCAAGGTGGCCTAGAAACCTAAAAAGTCGAACTGTGAAACATAGGATGGTGTGTCATAGAAGGTGCATCAGGCAACTCATAAGATGGTCCCTCCTTTGGTGGTCACGATTGGCATCATGATGAAGGCTGAGGAGAGGGCTCAACTAGCTGCTCAAGTTGTTCAAAAAGTGGTGGCAAGAACAACTAATGGCCCTATCGCACATTGTGAACCTCATGATGTCGCTACAAGGAATCTTGTCTCGTCTGTTCTTGAAGATGAAGCTCCTCACTCCTCCATCGACGATATTGAGCTTCATGTTGAGTATAGTGCTTTGATATAGAAATTACTACCCTTGATAAGCTTTGCCTCCTCCAAATTCATCCTGAAATGCTTATCAATCAGGGTAATGATTCCTCCAATATTCTTGCCCTTCTTCTTCTTGGCGTGGCGCTCAAAATTTCTCGCAATGAAGGCTCCAATGTTGACTTCAATCCCCTCGATCATGACGTGCAACAGAAAGAACTCAGTCTCATTAGGTGACTCGTCGTCGCTATCACCTCGCTCACAACTAGTGCTTGAAAGAATCATGTGGGCAAAGCGAAATACTGGATTATGGATACGACTACTCTTTGCGTACCTGTAATAAATGGTATTCTTTCCTATGATCGTGACTAGAAGTCCCTCGGTACTGTTTCTCCCCTCTATGTGGAAACTAATACAGATCATTAAATTCATTGAGATATAGATAGAACCTCTTATTGTAAATTTGGAACTCTATCTTTGTTATGTTATACTCGTGGTCATCTATATTTGTGGTCCAGAAGCTGCTGAGGAACTACCAAGTCAGTTGCTCAAAGGTGTGCTAGGACAGGTCGAGGAAGTGGGAATTTCCGATTCGTTCGAAGAGCTGGGTCATTTAGCTTAGTAGCCCATACCTCTTAGGATCTCTTAGTAGGCGAATTGTGTTGGAGTGACCTTTATCAATGATAAGTGCCTATACTGCTTCTTGTGATCGTTGTATTGATATCTAATAGACTCAAGCATTGGGATCAAGTCGGCTTCTGTCCTGACCTCCTCTTTAGTATTGCAGATCATCAGGACCTTTTTCTCTTTTTCGTGCACCATTGAAATGCGTGGAAAAATAAGAAAAAGAGTAGGCAGCAGGGGCTCGATCATGGTTGTCATAGAGGGGTCACGACTGTGATCAGTCGACATGAGATTCCTTCTTTAGAAGTTACAGCTCGTGATCTTGTAATCACGGTTGTGACCGAGCATGTTTCCTCCATGCAAGTTATAAACATGAAGTCGAATTTGCAATTGTGTTGTCATCGATTCTTCTTTTAGCAGTAGAGCCATGGCTCATGATCTGAGAATCATGATCATGAAAAGAGTTGTCTTTTTCGCCTCAGCAGTGTGTCACGGCCCCTGATTTGGGAATCACGACCATGATCCCCATTGTAGCAGAAAAATGCCTGACATAGACGATGTTGTAGTACATTGTCGGCATCTCAATGTCTCAGAGTTCATGGTAGGTCTCTTGGTGGGCGAATCTTGTTGGCATGACCTCTAGCAATGACAAGTCCCTATAATGCTTCTTGTGATCGTTGTTATGATATCTGACAAACCAAGGCATTGTGATCAAGTTTGCTTCTTCCATCACCTCCTCTTTAGTATTGCAGATCATCAAGTCCTTTTGCTTTTTGCCGGGCACCATCAAAATGAGTGGAAAAAGAAGAAAAAGAGTGGGCAGCAGGGGCTCGGTCATGGTTATGACACCTTTCATAAGGAAAGAGTTCTTCTTGCTTTAAAAAAGATCCGAGCGACTCTTGCTGCTGTATATGGATGGGATTGTGGAAAAAAGGAAATATTTTCTTTGTGAGTCGGTCCATCACGATCAAGATCCCTACTCCGAAGAGCCGCAAAAGAGGGGTCACGATTGTGATCAGTCGATATAAGACACCTTCCTTAGAAGTCACTGCTCGTGATTGAGCAAGTTTCCTCCACATTACGACACGTGAAGTCGAATTCACAATCGTGGTGTTGTTGATTTTTCTTTTAGCAGTAGAGTCAAAGTCCTCATCACGGCCCATGACTCAAATGTCATGGTTGTGACATCGGAGGTATACGTGTATAACCCACGTTCCTGGATGTGATCTTTTCTTCACAGGCTGCAGGACATGATTGTGACTCAGAAGTCATAACTGTGATGGTCAATAAATGTTCGTGAACTCCGAGTAACGTCTATGTCTTTGAAATTTCATGACTATGATAAAATGGTCACACTCGCGATGAATCTTCAGGATTAGGTCACTTGATCGTGATCGAGTTGGTTATGGTCGTGATGTGTGGTCGAAGTAAGATTGGTTCACTAATGCTCGTGACCAGGCATCATGGCTATATGTCATAGGTGTGACAAATTTATCATGACCATGATATGAGATTTGTGCATGGCATGTGTCTCACGTGATGCGCGTGACCATGACACCTAATAAAAGTTTAGTGACGGGCATGACCAGTTCTCATGCCCGCGATATGGAGTTAGGTGTTTTCTTTAGTGTGCTCACGACCGTGACCAAGTGTCATGGCCTATGAGGTGATGAGTCACATCTGTGATGGTGTCATGGCGAATCAGGGGAGATATCTATTGAATCACGGCCCATGACTGAGGTGTCATGGTCATGAATGATGGAAAAATATTTTGATAGTTTTGAGAGAAAACCATTCCAGTGGATGACTCATTTACTACTCAGACTATGGGCAAAAAACTTTCTTCAAGAGACTCTAAAGGCTACGATAAACCATCGTTCACGCCTTGATCTTTTAGTATGCTAGGAGTTGAGGGCAATATAATAGATTACTTCAGGACTTTTTTCTCCAAGATTGAACCTTCTGCAGATGAGTCCAACTTGTCTTTATCCTCTTGAAAAAGTCCATTGTAAATATCTTCAAGAATTTGCCACAACGGGATTCTATTATCTAGAATGTCTGCCAAGACCTTTTTATATCTCTCCCAAGCTTCATATAGGGTCTATCGTCATTTTGCTTGAAAGCTCTTAGCAGCTTTCTCAAGTGGGCAGAACTTGATAATATTTTTTTCCATTGACTACTCCCAAGTGGTAATTGCTTTTGTAGGCAGTGTGCTTAACCATGTCGTGCTAATGTATCCTAAAATTTTTGATAGAAAGTACACTAACCATTATCAAGTAATAGTTAAGATGAATTGAGTTGTCGTTCTCATGAGGATTGTATTATACCTTAATCTAATTGCACAAACTAATGAGAGGGGTACATTTGTTTGAAAATAAAATGGGTTTTCACAAAGATAAAATAAAATTTAAAAAGATACAGTTAAAATATGATCATTATAGCATCAGAAAATCGGATGACATCAAGCATTGGATAAGGATGAATAATTATTAGGGAAAAGTCAGGTTTATTTAATCAAAATCAATTTTATCAACTCTTATGAGGATTAGGGTTTCCTAAAGATATGACTTCCTCTGTAGGATGAGCCGACTATCCCAAGCCTAAGAGATCGATTGCTCCTCTCAAGGATGACAATCTAAACTATTAGGGGATTATAGATGAATGAATTTGGAATCCATCACAAGCAAATACATGCTATCAAGTGCCCCGGTCGTTCAAGTAATATAATGTAAGAAGTATAGAATTATCGATCCCACGAGGAATTAGAGGTTAACTATGGAACTGTAGAGGTTAATAGGAGACAACATAAATTTCAAGATTGGTTTCTCTTCAGAAAATAAATAAAACTAAAATTGTTATTAACGGTGAAAATGGATGATGCCTAAGGCCTGGGTGACAATAAAATTAGGATGAACACTTAAAACTCCCTGCACTAGACACATATTATATGGTAATCAACTCTTGAATCTTCAGATAGTTAAAGACAATTAAATTATGAATTCCCTTAATGGGTAACTCAACTATCTTATGAATAACAATCCAGAGAACACCCCTTAATGGATTTATCCTCGGGAAATTAACATAAGATGCAGTAAGATATTCCCCTAGATATTAAATCACCATAATAGGTTGACCAAACAAACAACAAACTACAAAGTCCTTAACGGATCAGAGTAGCAAGACATGAATTGCATATAATAATTGACCACACTACATAGTTAATGATAAACAAATCATACTCAGAAATTTCAGACAATCATGTTATGAAGAAACAATTTAAATTAAAGTTATGAAAACCGTACAAATTCTCAAGTATCAATCCTATCAAATAAGAAAGCTATTACAGAAGATATACAAAATAAATTGTCTTTAACATATCAAGTAATTCGTCCCAACAATAAAGTAGAACAGAAGATTACTCTTCCGCACTCCAGCAGACTCTGAACAACATTCTTAACCAATGCACTGCCCAAGATTCTCCTCGATAGCCCTTAGGAATTTCTCTCGTTCTTGGCTTTTAAACTCTGACTGACAGCTCCTAGCATGCATTCCCTGGTTGTTCATGAAGTCTTTATATACCCTCTTATCCAAATTATGGTTTCCTAGGGTTTGGAGGTGATGCAGTATCTTGCATATGAACCCTTCAATTAATTTTTTATTTCATCTATGACGGAAGGTTGGGATCCGAGAGCTTAATCTTCTTCATCGAGGTAGAGTAGTAGCTAGTTCTTATCTTTACAAATCATTTAAAAGGGATCGGGATCCGAGAGGCTTGACCCCTTGTGTAAGGTATTTGTGGGGGATCCGAGAGGCTTCTACAGATATCTATGGGAGATCGGAGGGAGATTGTCCATGACATTCCAGAGAGTTATGTGATAAACTTTTAGACTATATAGGTTTGATTCCTTAATATCTCAAGTCGACATTATTGAGCTTCACGTGTTCATTAGCAAGTAGAATTCGAAATGATTCTCATGTCCTGGTTATTTTCTCTATTTGAGTGATTCGATCTTGCTCTATATTGATTCTATTTCTGTTTATCTAAATATCTAAAATACCAAAAATATTAGTTTACCTTTCTTTTCAGATTTTAGTTCTAGTTCATCTAATTTTCTACACAAAAGATATTTCTCCTTGATCTCGGTTCGTGGTAGAATAGAGTTATTGAATTGTGAATTTCTGATTTCCCTGTGGATTCGACAATAAAATACTACAAGGATAACCGTATACTTGCTGTTGGAGTTGTGTATTTAGGTTTATTTTTAAAATTTGTTGATATCCTATTTTTCTGTCTAGGTGCCCCGAGGTCCAAAAAACCTGGTACCACCTTTATTTTTACACACACGATTTTGTTTCATCAAGTTTTTTGCGCTGTTGTCGGGGAAATTTTAATTTTTCACATTCAATTCTTTGTTTGGTACCAAGCTGAATCATTCACTATCATTGTCTATATTCGAGTATCATTGTTTATAAACCACTTTTCTTCTTTGGTTTTGATTGTTTTCTTTTTGTAATTAGTTCTTTCACATTTTACTTGAATTCACTTTTTCCATATTATTAATAGCCACTGCACTTACCTTTAACTGTGTATGCCAAGCTCTAGTAGTGTAGAGGACGATTTGGGAGACTTTGATCCTGAAGTGGAGAG
>LTAE01006809.1:7281-25948 GCA_001647135.1 Pontederia paniculata
GCTTCTCTTAATTATCTTCAGATCTGCATCATACTTGGCGTGCTACTGACGATTTTGGCACCTATTGGAGGATTGTGGAACATCATAACGAGTGCAAAGAGCTACCGGTTCTTCTCCTAAGATAATTTAATTGAATAACGAAGATGGCACCATTGAGGTTCATATATGCTGTGCAGGTGATCATGAAGGAAACGGTTACTAAAAGCTTCCGAGAGTGCGATGTCAAATGACTAGCTATTGATATTGTTTATCTATGTGAAACTACTTTCGACTGCTCGCTTATGCTTCATTCAGAACAGTTGTTTAATTATGCAGTATTTTAATGAAAAAGTGCCAAGAATGGTTATTGGGAGATTATTGGGAGTCAGCATTTAATATCAAGAATGGTTGTACTTACTGGATTGATTTGCTTATGCTAAGACAAGGCTAAAATCTTATAACACGTACAAGATTCCAAAGGGCGTATTCAGAGTGAAAAGAAAATTATGAGTATTGGTAACCGTTGCCTAGTTAATTAGTCCTGGTATAGACAAAAGAAAAATTTTAAATAATGATGTACATATGCAATCATGTATATAGTATCTAAAGTCGATTGCAATCTCTACTATTGATTGTTCTATATCTACAGACATAGTATCTCCTCTCTTTCTCCTATTTTTTTTTTCTAATATCCTCACTTTCTCTCTCCCTTCTAACTCATTTATTTTCTCTCCTTTAATTTGTTTACTTTCTTTCTCCTCTATCTCTCTCTCTCTCTCATCCTTTCTATTTTACTCATATAAATTATAGAATCAAATTTAATACATATAAATTCTAATCCAAACTAAACATATAATATTAGATTTTCAGCTTGAATTGGTACCTCGGTTATTGAGTTTTGATTCGCTCTCAGATCCCAAAAAGGTTTTATTTTTCATACGTATTTTTTTTTTAATTTCAGAAATATCTTTAAAATATCAAAACGTTGCATACGTTCCCCAAAAAATGGGAGAATTCCTTTTATTCCTCCATTCTAACCAAGTTTTTAGGGGGCCTGTTCATAATATCTGAGGTTATGTTCCTTTTTGCTTTTTTTTAAGAAAATAGAAAATGAAATATTTGAAAAACTTATCCTAAAAATGATAAATATTTGTGAACAAGGAATGTACAATATGATAAATTACATCAGTCCATTTTCTTTTGCATTCATGTGCAAATTTATTAGTGTCGACCTATGAGTACAAGATCGTGCTAATATTTTTTAAGCCCATATTATTAACATACTAAAATATGAGTAGAAGTGAGTCACTGTGGCATATATTTTATCCATATACGTTGAATATTTGGGGATGATTAGGAAAAAATCAACCTGCTCTAATCCACAGTCCATACCGGTATTATTTGTGTACCACATGGCCTCTCAAGCCCACTATTTATGGGCTTAGAAACGGCCCAAAAGTGCACAGTCCGCACCCATCTATCAAAAGGGCAATCTGGTCAATCCGATTTTTTCCGGTTCCTATATAAATTCCAGCCGCTTCCTTCCCGCCATTTTTGTTTCATAGTGTTGCTCTCTCTCTCTCTCTCTCTCTCTCTCTCTCTACCCACCAGCCGAACTCTAGAAGCCTAAACGTCTATGATAATGGAGGAAGAGATCGAGGCTGAGTTCGCGCAGAGCAGTGTTGAGCTCGACTGTGCCGAGGAGATCCTCTTCAAATGTATGGTCTTCTCCCTTCTTATCTTATTGTGGATCTGTCGACTATTATTAATTGCATCCCCCTTCTAAACTCCACTCTGTTCTGATTCAGGTGTCATCTACTGCATCGACTTCCAACTGAGTCCCTGGGATCTCATCTCCAATTGGGAAATCTTGTACATGGAGAAATGCGGATTAAATAATTAGGTCTGCACAATTTTCTGATTGTAGGGGTTTTAGCTCCAAAGTTGATTCTTTGTTGATTATATGCTAAATTTACTTCCTTTTGCACTTAATATTGATCTTTATTACTTCATTTGGCTGAATAATTCATGAAATTTGTAAAGCTTACGTTTTTTTATCCTAAAACCACCTTTTTATAGATAGTAGTGTAATGATAGGCAGCTGACTAGGTGGAGAATGGGCAGATGGCTGCTCTCCCTTCAGAATGGGGCAAAGGAAATAATGTCCAAAGAGGCATCTCACTTGCATGTTTACTTCAGCAACGATGTCTTTGCACTCATGATGCAATTAATATTGTGATATCATCAATTTCATTTTATAAACGTGTAAGTTGCATGATGTTTTCTTTATGTGATGGTTCCTTTCCAAGTTTAAGGAACATAACGGTTACAACTTACAGATTTCTTGTTTTTTTTTTGGGTGAAAACCTACAGGTTTATTTTTCCAACAAATCTAACCTCATTTGGCTTCCTCTCCATCCCTCTTATCTGTCCTGTGATTGCCTATCAACCACCGCACTGACTGCACACCATGTTTAGCATCCTCCTTCTCTTCCCTTCTGACACCAGAATGCCTTAGAAACCTCTCTAATCTTCTCTATATATTTCTCCTTGATTGACTGTTGTAGAATAGTGGGACAGAAAATTGAATTGCTTCTTTTTCCGTTTATGCTTTTTACTCCTGCATCTGTTTGCTGCTAGCTAGCTCTTGATCATCTGCATTTGCTGTCCCAATGGCCAGAGAGAAGTCCGTTGATGACTGGCTCCCAATCACGTCTTCAAGGAACGCAAAGTGGTGGTACTCGGCGTTCCACAATGTTACAGCCATGGTTGGCGCCGGGGTGCTCAGCTTGCCTTATGCCATGGCACAGCTCGGATGGTAATAAGCTACCCCATTTTTGTTATGTTCATTCTTTGTGATGTGTACATGGATTTTTTAAAACTGCATGGTATAGAAACTATTACCTTTTTAAAGATGGAAAGAAATCAACAAATCTATTTCACATATGGATTTGCACCGAGGTTTTAATGTTGAAAGGCAATTTCTGCTTAACATTTCTTGTTGAATTAAGATATAATTATTTTGAAGCACATCCTTACCAAGAAATATTTATGTATATATATTCCATTGATGAATTTAAAGGTATTTTGTAAGATTAAAAATGCTCCATTTTCCAAGCAAGGGACACATTTTTCATGTTTTTATCACTTTCATCACTTCATCCAACAAAGAGCATTGTTTTGGTTAAACAGAAAAGAAAAATATTATTTTAGAACATTAATTTATGTGGCCATATATATTGTTATTTTTGTGTTGCTATTACTTTTCTTCAAATATTTATATCCTAAATAAGGGTTGTATGATGTCGTCAATTTCCTCTTTATGAAGTATGCTACAATCAATGTTTCAGCTCATGCATGCTATATTATTATTATCAGACAAACATTACATCCAGTCGAGTTACAGCATGTTACCATAAGCTTGACCTTTGCAAGTGTCATTTACAGACATATGCAACTATGTGCCAATGAACTTCGTTTCCTATTCAGTCAAGTGAAATTCTCTTTAAAAATATTTTAGTGTAAATTTTCTCTTATTTTTCCTGAAGTGTTACTGTTATAGATTAGTTTACATAGTTGAGTAAGATGGCTCTTTTGTTGATAGCATAAAACATTGAAACTTCACATGTATCACCTCTCAACAGTAGCACACATTTACATGCTCATTTTTTTTTATCTGAGCTGGTTAAATTCTTTTGTTCAGGGGACCTGCCGTTGTAGTGCTTGTCCTGTCTTGGATCATTACATTATACACCCTTTGGCAAATGGTGGAAATGCATGAGATGGTGCCGGGCAGGCGGTTCGACCGCTACCATGAGCTTGGACAGTACGCCTTTGGTGAGAAGCTCGGCCTCTGGATCGTTGTCCCCCAACAAATCATCGTCGAGGTGGGCGTGAACATCGTGTACATGGTCACAGGGGGCAAGTCCCTGAAAAAGTTCCATGATGTCGTCTGCCCTTCATGCAAACCCATAAAGACAAGCTACTTCATCGTCATCTTTGCTTCTGTGCATTTTGTTTTGTCGCAACTGCCAAACCTCAACTCCATCTCAGGTGTCTCTTTGGCTGCAGCCATCATGTCCTTAAGGTAACCCAATGAGAATAATATTCTGATCGATAACAACAGTTCCATTCTGACAACTGCCATTTTTTCTTTTTCTGTTTACAGAATTCATGTTTATTTACTACTTCTTAGATTGAAAAATACTTGATTCATATTGGAAACTTTCTGTAAATTTATGCTAGAAACTACATCAATTATGACTCTGTAAGTGTCATGTTCTAATACTTTCTACCATGAACAGTTATTCCACCATCGCTTGGACAGCAGCTGCAGCTAAAGGGAGGAAACCAGACGTCGACTATACTCCTAAGGGTTCCTCCTCATCGTCTGGGTCAGTCTTTAGCTTCTTCTCAGCACTAGGAGATGTTGCTTTTGCATATGCGGGGCACAATGTTGTCTTGGAGATACAAGCTACTATACCTTCCACTCCTGAAAAGCCATCAAAAAAACCCATGTGGAAAGGTGTCCTCGTTGCTTACATCGTAGTTGCAATTTGCTACTTCCCTGTCGCACTGGTTGGATATTGGATCTTCGGTAATTCAGTTGATGACAACATTCTCATTACACTGGAAAAGCCGAGGTGGTTGATCGCTGCTGCAAACATGTTTGTGGTGATCCATGTCATTGGAAGCTATCAGGTACATCTACCACATTCATCGATAATAACTTAGCATCACAAGAGACTTAAAAAATGATTAATTTTTCAGAATGATATATGATGAAACCAGAATGAACTTTTTTCCCAAATTGTATTATAACTTTTATTATATGTTAAAACATGTTTGAAAAGAGATGGTCAATTTGGGTCGCAGAATGGAAAATTTTTGGCATATGTCTTGCTGTTTCAAATATGTAAACTTGATCACATTTTGCGCAATGTCATACAGATGCAATCAACCAGCCCTCTTCTGGAAAATAATACAGAATTATTTCCGAATTGTTCTTGCAGATCTATGCGATGCCTGTATTCGACATGTTAGAAACATTGCTTGTGAAGAAACTACGCTTCACACCTAGTATAACTCTTCGCTTGATCACAAGAAGTCTATATGTTGGTAATGTCAACATTTCTCCAGAAAAAAAATAGAATACATCTCATCCTTTTAACATTCAAAGGGTTTTTATTCTTATTTGATTCCTTTCTCTTCAGCATTTACAATGATTGTTGCCATAGCCATTCCCTTCTTCGGAGGGTTGCTGGGGTTCTTGGGAGGATTTGCATTTGCACCTACTACCTATTTTGTAAGTGGTGAACTCACATTTTTACTTGTCACTTATGTATGAGTATAACGGCTGGCATGGGAGCTACATCTGCACATGAAACTAATATCTACCTGTTTCTCTCAATGCAGCTCCCTTGCATTATGTGGTTGGTCATTTACAAGCCTAAAAGGTTCAGCTTGTCGTGGTTTGCAAATTGGGTGAGTTATATTCTTACTACGGTACACTTCTCATGTCGTTTTTTTGGGTTATTTTATTTTTCCTCGTGAAATTTTAGACTTACCTTTAAACTATAAAACCGAACAAAAGTAGGTCTAAACTTTTTTCGATCAAATAATTTCATTCAACGATCTAATATTAAATTTATTTAAATTATTAATCTATTAAATTACTTTTTTATTCTTACTCGCCCTCCACTCTCTTTCTCTCTCCGCTCTCTCTTTCTCTCTTCTCTCGCGCGCACTCTCCTCTCTCTCTTTCTGTCTCCTCTTCTCTCTCACGCTCTCTCCTCTTTTTGCTCTCTCTCTTTGCGTTCTCTCTGCATTCTCTCTCCATGCGCGGCGAGCTCGTTTGTGCATGGTGAGCTCGCGACGCAGTGAGCTCACCTGCACAGCGAGAGAGAGCGGAAGAGAAAGAGAGAAAGGGTGGAATACTTTTTTTATGTTACAGGGGTAAAATGATAATTTTATAAATTAAAATAATTTGATAAATTTAATATCAGATTGTTGAACGAAATTGATCAATCTAAAAAAGTTTAGATTACTTCTGTCTTATTTTATAGTTTAGAAGTAGGTCTGAATTTTCGCGATAATTCAAAAGAGGAAATGGAAATAATTTTTTTTTAGCCCTGCCCGATTTTGGACAAACCTAATATCTCATCTCTTAGTTAATTTCAGATTTGCATCATACTTGGCATGCTACTGACGATCCTGGCACCTATTGGAGGATTGTGGAACATCATACAGAGTGCCAAGAGTTACCAGTTCTTCTCCTAAGCTAAACTAAATTGAACAACGAAGATGGCACCATTCAAGTTCATATATGGTGCACAAGCGATCATGAGGGAGATGGTTACAAACAGCTTCCTAGTCTGTGACATCAAATGACTAGCCATTGATATCGTTTACATATGTGAAGCTATCGCTTATGCCTCATTCAGAAAACAATTGTTTTACTATGCTATGTTATGTACATGGCTTTTGTATTGAATGTTATTTTTCTCCAATATTTGGTAATGAAAACTGTTCCCTGAGTTCTCCAACATTTCTGATGTGCTAACTAAGAAATTTGATGAAAGCATGTAGATATTCCAGAGAATCAAATGCTAGTAAATTTTAGGATCAAACCTCCCATTGACAAGAGAAAAAAAAATAATTTCTGATGTGCTCATATTTTCTGAACTGTAACTTGCCATGGTCTCTCATGAACTCATTCTCATATATATACCGTTACTTGCACAAACTAAGAATTAATTTAACGACAGGAATACTCGTTGGCCAAGCAAGCACATGAAAGATACATGATAATAGTTAGATATATGGCTCTATATATGTAGCTTCTCACTTAGAAACAAACACAATAAAAATATGAATGTAGACATTCATTTTAGCCATCAAAATTTTATACGTTTTGCTTTTAGTTTTTTCTTGCATGGAGAGACACCAACCGGCCACTGCTACATACATTGATTAAGATTTATAGATGACAGCAAAATGGTTGGGGAGGAATCGGGTCAATCACTATAACAATCATAAAGCAAATCACATACATTTAATGAAGCCAACAAGTTAATTGTGTGGCGTGCATAATATTCGCCACAAGATTTGTGTGGCATGAAGAAGCTAATCAAAACGGAAACATTAATTATTTCAAAAGTCGTGATTAATACATAATGCAAGGAGGTGGCAGTAAGTATCAATTAATACGTTGCACGCAAAGAACTGGATGCATGCATGTAGGGCGAAGGAGCAGCAGAAGGCTCACAAGAAACCACGTATTTTTATTTACATTTTCATGTAGTGTGATCAGGAGATGCAAAAACTGTCAACGTTTCTTTTCTTTTCTTTTCTCTCAAAAAACAGTAGCCACCACAAAACAACACTCTTGGGTCAAATACCACATCCAGCTGTGTTCAGGAAACCCACTCAAAGGCTGATTATGATTGTTTACATACATGCAAATCTGGTATTTGTTCCCTCAATTAGATGTAAAGTGTCTAGATCATAAACTCATATTCAAGCTAGCATTTTTTTTTCTCTGAAGGAGATTGCATCATTAATTTTTTATCCATGTTAAATTCTGATAACCAAAAGTTCACTAAAAATGCATGGATTTAGGATTCTTATCCCCTCTTATCGAAGTTTTAATCCGAGAAACTCGTTGATATAGCATTCGACCTTTCAAATTGAAGTAATTATATTTTATTAAATCAATTAGATGAACTTACTAAAAAAAGTTTCATCTTTATATTTATATTCTTTAGTATAGGATAAGCGGAAGAAGGCATCATAAATATTCTGCATGATAAGTTCCCCTTCAATTCAGACATTTTAAGCAGGATCACTCTCCTTGCACCATGATGGATGAGAAGATTGAAACATTAATACTAATTAGTAATTAGCTGGTGGTGGTCCATATATGACATTTAATGTTGCACTGGATTGCACTTAGATTGGGGGGTTCTTCTCGTCCGTCGGAATAAAATGCATGCATGCAGCACGAGTGGACTGTGGCTGCAGCATTGGAGGGTGGGATCATGCAAATTTATCGTTTGCATGCTGGAGGGGGAGAAAGGTTGCAGAAGGTCCAGGGCAAAGAGCACTGGAGCTGGTGGTGTGTGGGTGTTAGTGTGACAGACATATGACAGGTTTGATGCTGATGCTTCATTAAATCAGGTGAGTGTTAGATGGAATCTGACATCAAGGGGGTTGATCTAATCCAAGGCGTAGCCATCAGTAGCTATCTGAACAACGCCTATACGAGTTTTGCTCCAAGCTGCAAGCATGGAACTCATGGACACACCTAGCAGCATTTTTTTCTTTGTTTCTGTCTGCTAAAGATCATGTAGATCCAAATTGAGTAATAAAAGGTTTTTTTAGCAGAGACAAGTAGCGATTATGTGTCTCGAAGTTGAGAAACGAGAGTTCGAGCATTCATAATCATCATTTTGAATCAAAATTTAATTTTTATCGTTTTCGTTCGAATATTAAATTAGTCGAATGTTAATAATTCAGGACGTCGATGAATTTTAGATCTTGATAGAAAGAAAAATTTCTTTGAAATTGTGATTGCTCTTCATTCTGACTCTTGCTAGATATTTTACAGCTTGATTCACAATCCAAGTTGGCCATGAAGATAAAACAATATTCTTCGCTTATAGATAAGTTTGAGGGTCGGGCGGCGGCCAGGGCTGATATGATGTAAAGGTGCATTTGCAATGGTCAGAAAAGGGGTCTGCAACTGATAAGTGCTACGTTGAACGCAATACGAGCCCTTGCTTCTCAGTACAGAAAGTGGAGACAAGAGCAAGTGCCAAAAAAGCTGATGTTCTAACTTCACCTACCACTTCACCAGTTCAATGTATACAGATCAGATCCTTTTTTTTTACGAGAGATATATATGCATACGATCAAGAATATTAACTGGTTTTGGAGTTCATCTTGTCCACATCCTACCCAAATGACGTGATCGACTTGCAAATTAAAATGGACAGATCTCCATTACATAGTTCTTGGCTTCTAGCCAGCACGTTCTTAATTATTATTTATGTTACATGTTTTCGTATATGTCATAAGAGATCATATATATGTATATATATTGTGTTAAATTAAATGTTCTATCAATTTATTTTAAGAACTTAAATCAATAAAACAGGTAATATTTTTTTAATATATGAATTATTGATAATTTTGATCTAATAAAACTTATGAGAGAGAAAAATACCTCTTAAATTAGATAATTATTTTAAAATTTAAACCGATAAAAAAATTGATATTTTATATTTATATTTTGTAACCCATTAAGTCTCTCTTAACTACGTTAGCTTTTGGTTTCCCTTAATTAACAAAAAAATAGTATTACTCTATATGTTATCCCATTGGTATATTTGAGTATGACTGTTAGCTACGCAACTTCCAAGTGACTACTGTGATCAGATGAAAAACTTTGTTTGTTTCAGATTGACCAGCTGTGTTAATTTCCACCTGTAGAATGAAAGCTGAGAAAAAGAAAGGCAACTCATCAGACAGCTACTTGTATAGATTAAAAATCAAGATGCATGCATGCATGCATGCTAGCAAGCTAGAAAAGTTCTGATAAATACAATTCCACAAATCTAGCTAGCAAAGTTCTGATAAATACAATTCCAAAAGTCAGTAAGTTATCATTAGTAACTTTGTAACATCTACGTCTCATTTAAAAAATTATCTGTTTTAAACTCATGACTCTCATGAATTTCAAATACGTTTTAAATGATAAAAAAATATTATATATAAACTCACAACTATCTTCATATTTTATTCATATGAAATTAATCGTTAGTCTTTGCTTTAAGTCCTTACATTCTTTCTTCCTCAGAAGGAAATTCTAAGATTCTTATTAAATTATTCACATCATTCAAGTGAGCACACAAAATTTGCTCTAATACATTCTATCTTATTTAAAAAATTATTTATTTTAAGCTCGTGACTCGCATGATTTTAAAATATTTAATATATTAAATGATAAAAAAAATATTACGTATAAACTAATGACATTTTGTCTATATAAAATTATTCCTTACCTATTCCTTGGGTGCATGCAAACTTCCTTGTTTCCTGGGCCTCTGCTACATGGGCACGTACACAGTGCAAAATATTCAACTTAGGTAGCCACCTTATGAAAAGGTTGGCACTATATACGTATTAAAGCTGGACTTTGAAGGGGATGCTAATTGAGGCATCCAACTGTTCTTGCTCCTTGGTTGGTTGCGAGCCACCCTCCCCTTTCTGATCCTGTAAATTTTTTACCTTTCCCATCTTTCTTTCGGCCACTGATTTGGACATGAGGAAGAAACAAAAACTTCATCATCATCCTTTTCCGAATCCCAGACCTTTATCAAACTCTCCTCGCATCTATAAATACCTGGCCATGGTCACCAGCTGCTTAATTCTATATCACACACCATTTCCTTCTTCCTCCCTAGCTCCTGTCTATATTCCTACTTCTGTACGTGCCCATCCTATCTATCTACTACATCTAGTGCCACTGTTGGCGAGAGCTCAAAGCATCCGGGAATGGTTAGTGTCCTTTTTTTTGGCCAAGTGCTTGGAAAAGGCAAAGGGGCTTTAGCATATGGACAATTGAACTCTTATATTATATTTCATTCAGTAGCTTCTCATGTTTCACAATTCAGATTTTACACATATATTCTCGACTTATTTTGAAGATTTGATCAAGTAATTATCTCATTCACATATGCATACAGGCTGCAGAAACAAAGGTTTCTTTCGACACCAACACAGATGGAAATGGAAGCAGTGAAGAAGAATGCAGTAGCTGTGTTGTTGAGTACACCCTTGATGGATCAGTGGACATCAGAGGCAGGCCTGCAAACCGAGCCAGGACTGGTGGCTGGCTGGCTGGAGGCCTAGTGCTAGGTTAGTACTTGATTACTCCTCACTCATCAATTTTCCCCATGTTTTTACTACTATTATAGTGAACTTGGATGAATCCTATTTTTTTTCACTGAGCTTTAGAAACAAATCGCAGTAATCGATCATCTCATCCTGGTATCCTCTCCAAATTAATCAGAAGATTATAATTTGATTGGGGCTGACATGCATAGTACAGCCACACGTTTCCTTCCCTCCTTGGTTTGCTTGTTTAGCTGATGGTGTCCTGCTGCTAACACTTCACTCATATTTGATGTACTTTATTATTTCATTATTTGGAAGCCCATTTGTGAGGTCTATAAAGAAAACAAAATGATGGAGGTGTTCATATTAATGGATGTAATTTCCTGATGAGAGAGAGAGAGAGAGAGAGAGAGAGGACAGATTTCATCTTGTATCCTGTACGTCAGTTGGATATGGACATATATAGACGTCGATCTACGTGCGAAAGCGACCCATGTCTAGCGTCTGGACTTGGGTGCTTTAATGGACAGTAGATTGCGTGAGATTTTTGTATGCCATATTGCCATCACCATGCAGCTGAAGAAAAAGTTTGGTTAGATTCCAGTGGATTTCGAGTTACATGCACCTTTATTACTTGGAGTCTTAGTTGTTTAGTACGCTCATGTTTGATCGTTCCGAGACGACAATATAAATTTTCTTACTAAATTTCGGTGTCAAATCAACTTAGAGAGACTTTACAAATGTCCAAAAATTAAAGTTACAGCAAGTTTACTCTGATGCAATAAAATTTATCATGTATCGTATATATATAGGGATTAATGCATATACTGATCACCAAAATTCAGCATATATGTTGAGCGCATCCGGATCGTCCAATTCAAAATTGACGAATAACTTTATAAGTTAAAAAGTTTAATGATTTGGCCATCTATTTCCTTCAAACAATCCAGATTTGATGCTCAATTTTAGAGGAACAAAAATATGGCCGCCACTTTTTTCTCTCATCCTGATCTCTCTCTCTTCCAAGGAGACGAAGCGCCGTTCTCTGCCCCCATCACCTCACCCCGCCGTCGACCTACAGGATCGCCGTGTTGCCGCCTCCACTCGAGTGTTGCCCCGGCGTCACTGCTGCCCCCGTCCCATTCATCTGTTATCGTGATAAATTTGGTGCTCAGCATATGCATTAATCCATATATATAATATATATATATATATATATATATATATATAGAGAGAGAGAGAGAGTGTGGTGCCGGAAATAGCTATTCCAATATCCTCCATATCTGAACTTGTAATTTTCTGATCGATTCATTTAACCAACTTGCTGAATGCATCTACTTAACATTAACTGATTATATGGAGGCAAGAATTTTTAATTCACGAAGAGGTGCCAGAAATAGCTATTCCAATATCCTCCACATCAACACTTTATATCATTGTAATTTTTTATCCAACAAAATTTTTTAACAATTCACAATGGCACTCACTACACATTTATCAACCTTTTTTACCATTTTGAACATTTGAGTATTACGAGAGTATTTATGAGGATGAATATTGATGTTTCATATGGTAACTTAATTATTACGATATATTTTACATTATTTATGAGAAAAGAGAACATGTTAAAAGAAATCATCAATTCATCGCTGTTTACTGTCGATCGATATCACTGCTGGCTCCCATAAGCAACAGTATCAGGGGAATCATTATAGTGTGTTGCTTTTAGATTAATAAATAAATCAGCAATTTGTTCATCTTTCAACAATGTCTGCTCCAAGTAGCACTACTCATATTTAAGCATACCAAAAGTTATAGGCATATATAATTTTTTTTAATTACATGAGCTGATGAGCATGTGTAATTTCAACTTTACATACTTATCTATATATAATGCTATTGCTATACATATCAATTTGACAAAAAAAAACATAGTTTACCTAAAATTAGTTGGACTGATGGATCAACTGGATGTTCTATATATGTATATACCCAAATTTAAAATGATAAACGTTTGTCAATAGCCTTCTACTAAAACGAATATATGCAGTGCAATTGTATATTTTGTTTTGAAATTACATTTATTTGATTAAATGCCTCTAAGAAAATGAAAACAATGAAAGTACTAAATGATACTATAATTTGAATTCAAGTTCTATGATTTATTTTATAGTACATAAAAATAAAAAGAATTAAGAGGCACAGTGCCAAATGCCTCTTATTTTAATGAATATTATTTTTTTAAAATTAAAAATTTATACCATATTTTGTTGAATCATTGATATATATATATATATATATATATATATAGGTTAAATATATTAAAACTAATTAATTACGTACATATGCAGTGAACCAGGGTTTGGCAACGCTGGCGTTCTTCGGCGTGGGCGTGAACTTGGTGCTGTTCCTGACGCGCGTCCTGCAGCAGAACAACGCCGACGCCGCCAACGACGTGAGCAAATGGACGGGCACCGTCTACATCTTCTCCCTCATCGGCGCCTTCCTCAGCGACTCCTACTGGGGAAGATACAAGACCTGCGTCATCTTCCAACTCATCTTCCTACTCGTAAGCATCCAGTTCCAACTCCATCGTCTCTGCAACTTTAACAATCTGCAATTCTGCATGCATGCATGCAAATGGATTCCTTGTTCATGTCCTGTTATTGTCCTGTAACAGGGTCTGGGGTTGCTCTCCCTGTCCACCCACCGGTTCCTGCTGCGGCCGTCGGGCTGCGGCGACGATAAGGGCGACCCCTGTGGACCTCACTCGAGCATGGAGCTCGGCGTGTTCTACCTCGCCATCTACCTTGTGGCCCTCGGGAACGGAGGCTATCAGCCCAACATTGCCACCTTCGGGGCGGACCAGTTCGACGAGGAGGACGGCCGGGAGGCGCGCTCCAAGGTCTCCTTCTTCAGCTACTTCTACCTGGCCCTCAACCTCGGGTCCCTCTTCTCCAACACCTTCCTGAGCTACTTCGAGAACGAAGGGATGTGGGCGCTCGGCTTCTGGACCTCCACGGGCTCCGCTTTCGCGGCCCTGCTCCTCTTCCTCTGCGGCACCCCGCGGTACAGGCTCTTCAGACCGGGGGGGAACCCCATCTCCAGGGTGTCCCAGGTCGTCGTCGCAGCCTGCAAGAAGTGGAAGGTCGCAGTGGCAGACCATCTGTACGAGGAGCACGACGGCAAGGCACTCGACTTTGCTGCCGCTTCCAACTGGACGAAACGAAAGATGCTTCATACCCACGGCTTCAGGTAAGAAGAAGTTGCAGGAAACCTTATCTTGTTCATGTTTTGATGCGTTTAGAACATAAACATTAAAGTTTTCTTTGTTTTATAGATTCTTGGATCGAGCTGCAGTTATAGATCCAGAGAGCGACAGCTCTGTTTCTCGTAATCCATGGCGCTTGTGCACCGTGACGCAGGTGGAGGAGCTCAAGTGCGTGCTCCGGCTCCTGCCGATATGGATCACGACCATCCTCTACTCCGTCGTCTTCACGCAGATGGCCTCCCTCTTCGTCGAGCAGGGCGCGGCCATGGAGAACGTGGTCGCGGGCTTCCGCGTCCCGCCGGCGAGCATGTCGGCGTTCGACATCGCCAGCGTAGCGTTCTTCATTTTCTTCTACCGCAGGTTCATCAGCCCCCTCGCTTCGCGGCTCAGGAAGGACACGAGGGGGCTCACGGAGCTGCAGAGGATGGGGATCGGGCTCGTCATAGCGGTCATGGCGATGGCCGCCGCCGGCACGGTCGAAGTGTACAGGCTGAAGCACGTCTGCAGAGCCGGCAGCTGCGCCAACGAGAGCTCCCTGAGCATAATGTGGCAGATACCGCAGTACGTGCTGATAGGGGCGTCGGAGGTGTTCATGTACGTGGGGCAGCTCGAGTTCTTCAACGACCAGGCGCCGGACGGGCTGAAGAGCTTCGGGAGCGCGCTGTGCATGACGTCCATCTCGCTGGGGAACTACGTGAGCAGCCTGCTGGTGACCATCGTGATGGGGATCACGGCGTCGGACGACCGCCCCGGCTGGATTCCGGGGAACCTGAACAGGGGGCACATGGACAGGTTCTACTTCCTCCTGGCGGCGCTCACGGCGGCGGACTTGGCCGTGTACTTGGCCTGCGCCAAGTGGTACGAGGGCATCAAGCGAGAGAAGCCATACAAGCTGCAGGTCCATGACGACGCAGTGGTTAATTCAGATCTGCAGGTCTAATTACTTAATTAATTAAAGGCTAATGGCACTTAATCTTGTCAGGCTTCTGTGCGGATTACGAATTTTTACGAGTACACTACGGCTAATAGATGGCGTGAATTATACGAAAATTGCACTGCAACTTCGTGTTCCTTTCAAAAATTCTGAAAATTTAATTTCTGTCATTGAACAAGGAGCAGAAGATCTATTGAAGAGAGAGTGAGTGCTAGCTAGATAGATAGATGGGCAGGATGAGAGTAATTTTTAGAAATGGTACCCCAACTTTACCTAGGATCCCAAGTTGATCCATCAACTTTATTTTGTAACTAATTAGTCCCTCAATTATATAATCTTTTCACAATTGGTCCATTTTATATATTATAATTATTTTTTAGTGATGTGGCGGCCACATCATCTATTTTCATCAATTATTTATTGATGTCATAGTCAATGACACACAAATAAACTTTAAAAAAAAGAATAAAATAAAAATATCATTAAAATAATATATAAACACACAAAATTATTTGATAAAAGATAGATCTTATATGTTCANGTCATAGTCAATGACACACAAATAAACTTTAAAAAAAAGAATAAAATAAAAATATCATTAAAATAATATATAAACACACAAAATTATTTGATAAAAGATAGATCTTATATGTTCATGATCTTATAAGAATTTTTTTACTATTTTTCGTGTTAAAATAATCAAAGTACATAACCACTATTAAAATCATATACATATGACAAAATTAGAATAATCAAAAACTATATAATTAATCTCCTAAATAATTAGATGATTAATCTTCACATGTTATTTCCAACATGAATAACTATAACTTAGAAATTGAAGCAATATTAGAGTACCTTTTAATTTTTGTGAACGTATAAGATCGTGAAAAGAAAATAGTAAAATTTCTTTTACAATATCGTGAATGCATAAGATCTATTTCTTATCAAGTAATTTTGTATGTTTATATGTTATTGTCTAATGATATTTCTGCTTTTATTTTTTGTTTCTCAAGTGTTCATTTGTGTGTCATTAATGTGGCTATCACATCAATAAATAATTGATGAAAAATAAATGATGTGGCTGCCACATCACCAAAATACAATTATAATATATAAAATGGACTAATTGTGAAATGATTATATAGTTGAGGGACTAATTAGTTACAAAAGAAAGTTGAGGGATCAACATGGGATCTTAGGTAAAGTTGGGGTACCAATTCTGAAAATTACTCGGCAGGATGATGGCATGCATGCATGGTGCAGTTCCTGACGCCCTAATTAGTTTTCTCGGATTTGTGTACTGTAAAATTGTAATAATTGAGTCAATTTGATTCAATAATGTTTCTCTATTTTTTTTACCCACTCGGGACTCCCGATGTCTAGAACTATTAGCAACTGATTAATCCGAAATCGAGATGAAGAGCATACTTGGTTAATGTTTCTCTACTTTTAATCAATATATGCAAGATTATAACATTGTCATGTGCTTGGTCCTTTTTTTTGGGGTTGGCTCTATAATATTCGAAATACTAGTTTGATTAATTTATGTCATATCATATCACATACTTTACTATAATAATAGAGACTTTCATTAACCGCTCATTATGAAATTTTTTGTTTCTATTAGAATGAGTGTCTACAACAAAAAAAATTTAAATAATTCGAGCTATATGTAGATTTAAAGAATAAAATATTTAAATTTTGAATTTTAAAAAATTGAGCTATAACAAGTGATAAAGTATTATTTTTAAGTTCTCATAAGAAGTTACTTTATTTTACTTAGTTCAGGCGGAATCACATATAACTTAATTAACTAATAAATTGATCCAACGTTAACGGGTGAACAAATTCATCCTCTTATTTTCCTTTTTACCCTTCATAATTAGCTAATTGTAAGTATTTTAGCAACTAAATTAAGGTGATCATCTGCCTGTCATTACTTTTGTTTAGGGTATTAAGGAAAGACAAAAATTGAATCAGCTGCAGCAGCATCAGTCGTTCAGAGAAGAGATGCAATACTTGCTTAAATTATATAATTCTAAAACGAAATGCGCGAAAAGAAGTTCCAAGTCTGGTATTATGTAATATTGCGAATAAAATAGTTTCAAGTTTGATGTTCATTAATAAAGTCTGATATTGTATACTATTCCTAGTGAAATAATTTCAAGTTTAATAAATATCACTGGGAAGTCGTGGGAAGTTTAATAAATAATTTCAAATTTGATTCCATTGGCTATGCACAAGTATCACAGGGAAGTCAGTTCATCCCTAAAAAAAAAAAAGAAATATGTAGTGCACTTGTCAAAAAATATAGTGCACTTGTTCGTGACACTTTTTGTACAAATAAATAGTATTCAAATTTTTTTACAAAAGATGTTATTTTTTTTGTGCGCTACACACGCTACATTAAAAGTACGCTACACAGCCCCTAATAAATATTACTAGTACAGTCAATAAATTGGATCAAATTACAGTGAAAGAATTAAGCTCTTCTGCAACACCTTAGTGCATGATAGATAATACCAAGGGAAAGAATTGAGCTTTTTTCCTTTGTAAATTTGATTACAATTAGCTAAGGACGTGTTCCTTTCATAAAGATGTTAATTTCTTTTCACCCTTGGAATCTTTAAATACCAAAACCTAACAGTAAACTGTGAAACAATTAGGAGTGAGGATGTATTTTAAATGTTAAACTTTTTGTGCCTAAAAGAGATGCATTAAATGGTTACTCGGTTGCTGTGTGATTATAATAAATGCTCTGAACCATGGAAAACATCTAACAGAGATGCAGCTATTCAAAATGGAGAATGGAGCTTTCTGTTTTCTTGTCATGCTCTTAGCATGCAGTTCCTCTCTGAAGGCATTACCAACACTGCTGAAAATACAATATGTTTCAGTTACCAAGATTCATAGTACTTCAAGAATCATACAAATGATTTGCGCCAAATACGAATTACACAACTGATGTATTACAGATGTATTACTCTTACAGATGTATTATTCTAGTGTTGCTCTTAGGTGCTTATGACCGAGAAAATAGTCAAGGTTCCTGATCAAAATTATGTGAATTGCATACAAAATTAAATTAATTGGCATTCTAGGTTTTCTCAGAAAAGATTGCATTCTAGGCTTCTGTAAGGCAAGCTCTCATCTTTCTTAAGGAAAGATGGAAACTTGGAAGTTTGCTTTGGCTTTCGGAACCTGACAGGCAGATAGTTTGCCAAAATAATCGAGGAAAACATATTTTAGGTTCATCCATCTTCCAATAATATTATCATAGGAGAAATATCTTTGATATTTATTAGTAATAAATTGTCAAGAAAAGAATGAAGGGTGAAAAGGCATCGAAACAAGGTAAACAGGAGTAATGCATTGTTAATATATGATCTTGTGGTCATCTTTGAACGAGCAACTCTTGCTCGTTGGAGTGGAGCCGGAAGACGTGCTCCACGCTCCCGGAACTCGCGGGACGACGCGAGCGTGATGGGAGGCCGCGGAAGACGTGGCAACGGCGCGTGAAGGGCGGACGTCAGTGGAGCAGAAAAGCGCCTATTTATAGAGCTCGAGGACGAGCGGAAATG
>LTAE01006810.1:2914-18002 GCA_001647135.1 Pontederia paniculata
CTCTCTCTCTCTCTCTCTCTCTCTCTCTCTCTCTCTCTCTCTCTCTCTCTCTCTCTCTCTTTGTGTGAAAATTAATGGTGGTTCACACTATAGGACCACACATTAAAACACCCTTATCTCGACACCAAGGAGCCTCTCATTAGCTAGCCATAAATGTTAACTCCATTGCACCCCTAATGTGTGGTTGGCTACTTAAGGCAACAAGTGGTCTCATCCCTAGGAGACGTCGAATGAGATGTTAATAATCATACTTTGTTTCAAAGATTAATTGAAATAAATTTTTACAAAGCCAATATTAACAATTCAGTCATAAGATTATATGATGTAATACTTTCACAAATTAAAAAAATATATTATAAAATATTGTTTATATACTTTTAATGACTACATGATATATTTTTTCGATTGGACTATATATTATATTGCTTATAAAAAGATATAGGTGGAATATACATATTTATTTTTTTATAATTTTAATATTTTATTTTTTTAAATAAAAATAGCATCAAATTGTCCGAGGACTAGGAATGCAGATTTTCACCCCTCATTTAGCATTGTGTTAGCTTCACTATTGGGAGACTATGGCAGGGCTCAAATAGTTATGGCCAATTCTTTTACCATGCAAAAAACAAATAACCTATGTGGTGGTGATGTCAAGCCCAGGGACGATCCAGGACATCCCCCCATAATTTTATATTACTATATATCTATATATAATAGAGTAATGAAAAAAATTAAAATATATAACATTTCAATATATGGGCCCCTCCCAATTTTTGGCCTGGGTCCGCTACTGTTGTAGCCTCACCAATAGCATCACCACATTAACGCTGAATATATGTGGCGTCATTACAACACTAATGGGACATAAATTTACTTTTCCATTTGTGTCGCGTAGTATGGCTTTGGAGTTGATCGTGACACCTCTTTAGGGTCACATGCTAAATTGTGTAGTTATTCGACAATTTACTTTTACTACTACTTAAAAAGAAGAAAGAAGGAAATCTTTATGTTAAGATTTAGCCTCTAGGGTTTCGACCGGCTACTCTTTGGGCAAAATTTATATTTTTTATTGCTGAGTTTTTTTATGTCTTTTATGAGTTGTTGATGCCAAGAATTGAGAAGAGAAAGAACTGGACAAAATATTGTGTCAAAATACTGTAAAGATGTGAATTATCTTGGGAGTCATTCGGGATGTGTTCATGAAATATTTGAGTCAAAAGATGATCTGAAGTTAGTTCGGAAGTTGATAAGTTAATGTATGTAAAAGACTAATAAATAGGATGCATTATTTATTTATGTTATGCGTCTAAGTAATTATCTTCCAATATTACATGTAAAAATATTAATTTTTATACTGAAAAGTAGTTACCAAAAAAAATAATTTATATTTCTCTCTCTCTTTCTCGTATAACACGAGATGAATTATTTATTCATGTTTTGCATCCAAGAATCTATCAAAAATGTTTTTTTATGTTAATATTATTCATAATAATTATCTATGCAAGGAAATTTTCTTCCGTTAAAATTTATTATTACCATTCAAATTAATTATTTTCTGTTAGTAATAATTAGAATAAACTTTTGCTCTGTAAGTGAATAATCAAATTATTTATTGTATCATTGTATGTGTGTCAATAATAATACCTGCATGGTTGCAATTGGTACATGGATGAAGCTATATTTTGCAAGTAGTTAGTTTTAATATTTGTTTAGGTTTGTTACAAACACACACACACACACACACACACACACATATATATATATATATATATATATATATATATATATATACCTTTTAAAACTTATGATTCTCATTTAAGGAGTTTCCACCTTCCAATAATTTATAATAATTGCATAGAAAATAATTGATTATCAATGAAGATTAAGATGATAAAAAAAATACTAATTTTAGTTTAAACAAGTTACCAGTAGTAAAAATTTATTTTTTCTTTCGTGCACTCTTTTTGTCTCCGTGATTCATAACATAGAGATTCAATTTTATATTGACAGATATTTCTTGTTCTATTTCCCTGTGTACTTATACATTTATTTCATATATATAAGTATGAAAAAAAAGATTGTAACATGGCATAATCGCTAACCTTTTCATTTCTTAACATTATATTTTTATGTTGTATGCTATATTTAAGTTAAATGATCATTAACTAACCTATACTATAAACTTATGACCATTTCATCTTCTAGAAAATTAACATAGAAGTTTTCACCAAAATTAATAACAAACTAAAGAAAGAAATTATATGATATTCCATAAACATCTAATAAATAAAACATAAATCCATTAGTTTTTTTACCTATACCCATACCACATCAGTAACATATATATTAATTTATTGGTTTTTGTTCAATATTGAAATAAAGTTATTTACAAAAGTAATTATTAATAACACAATAATCAACTATAATAATTCTCCTTTTCAATGAGAAGAGTATAATATTAAGAATTATATGACATTTAACCAAATATATTCTAATTAATATAACATAAATCAATCAATTAGTTTTAATTGTAAAGATTTTTTCATATTTTATTATATATATTTTCTCAATAAAAATCATTTCTCATTGTATTTATTATTATTATTATTATTATTATTATTATTATTATTATTATCATCATCATCATCATCATCATCATCATCATCATCATCGTCATAATAATAATAATAATAATAATAATAATAATAATAATAATAATAATAATAATTATTATTATTATTATTATTATTATTATTATTATTATTATTATTATTATTATTATTATTATTATTATTATTAAGTCTGAAAAAAAGATTGTAATATTTGGCATTTCTCCATTATATATTTTTTTGCTGAAAAATAGCTGTTGTAGGTTTACAATATTGTTTATATAATTTATAAAGTAAGTATTGAATTAAGACATGCATGAAACTGAAAGTATTCAAGAATTGTCCCGAAGTTGCTAATTATAATTTCATGATGATGAAACATAATCACATTTACGTATAAAGAACGAGCAACAAAACCATCATTAGTGTAAAATATGGATCAAAATAATAATTTTAAATTATTATATATACTTTTATAACAAAATATCATTATTACATATACTTTAGTTTATAACATTTATTCCATATAGAAAACATATACATATTATTCATATGAAAATAAAATTCTACAGTTAAAGTTTAATGTACTAACTATTCATACATTCTTCTTGGTTTTAACAATTTCTCTATTCATCTTGTTGTTTGAAAGTTGTGTATAACATTGTCATCCACCTACTATTGTGATGACATTAACATATGCTTAGAAAGGGTGTGTCTCTTAGTAAGGTTTCCTTTTTTACAAAAGAGATAGAGTAGTTCATTCCTACAAATTCACAAACAAAAAATTAAAAATATTAAGAAATATATGGTGGCTATAAACACACACACACACACACATATAAATATAAATATATATATATATATATATAATTAATCTAGTGGATCTTTTAAATTGAACTCGAGACTACCTAAAAATTGTCAACTTCACATGCCATTTCTTTGTAGTTCTAACTTTTAGAATAAATATCAATTATTAGCAATAATCTCATGAAATTTTTCGCAATAAAATTTATTTTCAACCTTTTTATTTAGATTCAAACACTTTTAGCATCCATATGAACATCTTCTTTTTAGTTCTAAATCAATTAAGGTTGCTTATGCGAAAAATATGTAACTATTGTAGCAAGTGCACTAGTAGCTTAGGTAATACATTGAATTAAAATAGTTGTTGATATGTCTAGGACTATTCTAGCTCCAACTCTTGAGCCCTAATTTATTATTTGAGAAGTTAAAAAAATATGGAGTTAAAGATGAAAGCTAAATTTGATCAATAACTCAAAGAATTAGAAATTATGATGATGATGATGATGATGATACCGTCAGAGTAAACATAAGATGATATCACTATTTTCTATCAAGTGATTGGATTTATATTGACAAAATGAACAACCCTAACAAAATTATCCTACAATCTTTTAGCCTTGAATTAGATATATTGAAAATATAAGCAAAGATCAATACTTTTAGTATTTAATACTATGTAATTCGTTAAACAAGATGACTCTTTCTTAAATTGTTCATTAGATTTCTTCCTAAATGACTTTGCAACTTTAGTATATATTCTTTCGAATCACTCTCCCTTTTGTATGTATATAAGGTAATGAAACAAAATTAAACAATAAATTAACGTCTTGATATTATTAAAAGTTCAAATAAAGATTAAACTAAAAGAATCTAGCCAACAACAAACTTCAACTTATGTTATCCAACGCCTCAATAATATTGAAAATAAAATAATGAAAAAGGTCCCAAAATCACCTAAATAAGAACATAGCAAATACAATCTAGATGAACAAAGACATCAGTATTTCATGACTTCCCATGACCAATCCCATTATCCAAGGCCTCTAAAACTTCTCCTTCTACCTTTTAGCCCTATTTTTTCTTGTATCTAGCTTCGATGATGAGCTCCTTGGCATTCTAAGGTCCTTTTTGCAACCTTTAGGAGACACCTATGGTAAGAAATTTAGTTTGAGTTGGTTTGGAATAAATTATCATCATAGCATCCGGCACCGGAATTCACAGCTCATAAGTGACCTTTACGATCCATGAAATATCATGTATTAAGCTGAACAAGAGTCTGTCATGACCCAAGAATAGTGCTTCATGGCTTGAGAAACTTAACATTGAAAATTCGTTGTTCCATGATGGTCGGTAAATATCTATAACAACTTGTGAAAATTTTGGCTTCATGATTCGTAAAATATTTCACACCTATGAAAGATTTCACATTCCATAAATGATTTCACACTCCAAGACTTCTTTGCCCACTACTCCTTGACTGGACTTTTGGCCTAAACTCATTATCCTTTTGCTCCTTATCAATAAACATAGACTTTGAATAGATAACTAGTTCAAGAAATTTTTTTGAATAAAACTATAAATATGGAAAGCACACAAAATATGCAAAAAAATTCAGTTAAATGTATATGAAGTCAATTCCTAAAATACGAACATCAGTTGCCACAATGTAAAAACTTCATTCTTACGAAAACGAATCCATTTTTATATCACTTAAACATAATAAGATATAAAATAAATGATGTAAAAAAAATACCTAAAGGCATTGAACCAATTTTTCAATAGGTTTAACTTCCACGATTAAGAAGACAACTTATCATTGATAGAATATTCACTCATTATTTAAATACATAAAATATTGTATAAGACAATGTTTTAGCAACGATTTATTCTTAATAAAATAAATAATATTTATTATTATTAAAAAATGGCATTATTATAACAATAAATATAGATTAAACTAAAGATATAGCTGTAATCAAAATTCTCATATGTAAGCAAAAGGTCAAAGAAGAAACTTGGATTTAAAGTTGACAACTTGCGAAAGATCAGAATGAATTCAAAACATAGAGGAATGTCAAATATTATATACAAGTTATATGAAATAATTAGTTACGTATACACACGTATACATATGTGTGTTTTGTCAATTGCATAACAGTTACATAGACTAATAAGACAATCTATCATGGTGAGATAGAACTTTATCCAGAGAGTCCCCTAAGTAAGGAAGATCCTATTCATCCTGAATGGAAAATATTCAATACAAAAATCTATAACATAATAGAATAACAGATGAGTAATTTTAATGTTAGCATCGATTCATGATTTTAAAGTTCACTCATGAATGTGTTGTTATCCATTTTGTGGTCTTGGACACGAATGTGACGTTACTCCCTAATCATTCTACACTATTTTACATGAAAATATTAACAACAATGAATTATATCATAAAATATACCATTATAAAAAATATTGCGATAAAAAAATTGTTGATGTGCCTTAATATTATACCTTGTACCAAATTTATGAAAAATGACAAAATGAGAAAAAAAGAAAAAAATGTTAATCTATGACAGCAACGGAAAGGCTTGAGTGATTAGGGTTATTACGATGTATTCTTTTTTGCTCATGGTGAAACTTTTTTATGGAAATCTCCTTTGGCGATGGATGTTTCATTTTTTGTTCATATCATCAAAAGAGTTTTTCCACTTTTAATGTTGCATGTCAATGTTTTTTTCTCTCTTTTATATGTTTGTTGATCAATCCTTTGATGGCATATTCCCAATAAATTGATAATAGAGCCCGAGGTTTTTCACAATCAATTTTATGATGGCTATAATGAAATTCGATATTGAGAAGTTTGACATCAACACAAGTTTCAAATGTTGGGAAGTTTGGATGCTTGCCATCTTGGTTATAATTAAGTTGAAGAAGGCGTTATCAAGGAAGAAGCCCGATAATATAGAGATGTTTGGCTAGGAGGAACTCGATGAGAAAGTCATTTCAATAATTCAATTGTGCTTGACAAATGGTGTTCTTCAAGAAGTCCTCGTATATATGACATCAACAAATTTATGGTCAAAATTTGGAAGCTCTGTACCTAACCAAAACACTAGAAAATCGACTTGTTTTAGTTATACACCTTTCTTATGGCTGAAGGTTAATCAATCATATCTTGTATTAGCGATCTTATTATCCTTATAAACTATTTGAAAAACATAAAAGCTAAGGTTATGATGAAGATTGAACATTATTGATTTTTGTGTTTTTTGCCATCTTTATATAAAATGTTTAAAGGAACTATAATCTGCACAAGGATAGTAATGCCCCCAAAAAGCACACCCAGCAACCTAACAAAGTGTCCACTTGGGGACGCTACGAACTTACTCTTTTTTTACTTTACTTTGACTAATTGACGAACCAATGTTATAGCACATCAATACAACCAACATTTTAAACAAAAAACATCCTTTCAATTAAAGAAAATAAAAGTCTATTACATGACTTCAAGGAAAAGACTAAAATCAACAATTAAATTCAAATAAAAAACATCAACTAATCAGGGTTTTCTGTTACACGACCTTCATGACTCAACCACGACCTATTCCATGTGCACAACATACCATCACAAATAGCATCACCACCGACGCCTATTCATACTAAAGATTACTTGCATAATTGAATTGGGAGAGGAGAGAACCTCCCGTGAGTTGTGATGCTCGATATGTAAAGATGATATATAAGGTTCTAAGTATGTAAAACAATATAGTTTGAAAAAATATGTATCAGTACTATCAACAATGCGGGATCACTAAAATAACCGTTCACTATATTAATGACATTAGTCTTCACATTGTCCTTTAAGATTTTCTTTCATTATCAATCCATTGATGGAAGGAATATCAATTGCATCTTATCTTATTATGGCCATAGTCAATCCATCCTTGAAATTATACCATTTTACTTATTCTATTTATATTGCCTTAGGTTAACAATTATATATTACAAACAATAACAAGATTTTAGTAATGTATTGAAGATTCTGATTGGCCCCGGTGCCTTATCGAGAGCTAGGCCATGGGATCTCTCTTTGACCTAAATGAACTCCATCAATAATAGTTCCCGAAGGAACTAACGATTACCTCAAGTCTAAGATTTGTTTTAACAATACGGATAAATTTCTCAATTCACTAGGGGCCATCTTCCTCATACATAAATTCAATCACATGTCATTACATCTTTTAATTCCTATCATTAGTTGAGCTAGGTTATCGTTTATAGACAACTACACCTAAATCATCCATCAAATCATATCAAACCAATTAATACAATAAAATCATATACATATAGGGCACAAACCAAATTAGTGGGATGTGTTGTGAGGGAACACGACTTCGCGACTCATGATGCCATTCATGAGAGACTCATTGTGCAGACGCAAGCTATGTCCCGCCAAACACGGTCCAGGTTTCTAGGTGATACGATCCGCATTGTATTAATTTTAATCGGGTCTGATACGGTTCAAAGAACACGGGCTGCTTCAGAAGGTAATGCCATATAGTTTAGGGTTTGGGTTTTTTTGCCATTTTACGTGGGAGACATGGGTCACACCAGGGAGTGACGTACCCATTTCCACGAGGATTTCCAGAGTGTAGACCATGTCATAAAGTAATGCAGTTTGTTTTAGGTCTAGAATTTCTTTCTCCGTCGAGGAACACAACCCACGTCGAAAGCATATGTGAACTGTCTCCTAGCTTTGTTCTAGTATTACCAGTGAATGCGGACCGTGTTGTTCATAACACAGTCTGTATTTGGGGGTCCAGTCACTACCTAATTTAAAATATGATTTTCATACCGAGGGTGTTCAAAGCGAGAGATTCACTGTTTCTTTTTAAAAAATTAGAACTCCGAGAAAAGGGATAAGAATTTAATATGAACTCCTAAATGTTATTATTCTATTGCATATATAGAGCCTTAGTTATGATCCTAATTACATACCTTTCCCGCGGTAACGTTATCCCTTTATTTGGTTCCTCGTTCTATGGTGTCCTCCTTGTTCCTCCTTTACTTGCTTTAGATCTTCGACTAACTCTTCTGATGCAATTCCCAAGCATGAAGTCCAAAGAGAGGTGATGTCAGGGAGAAGGGAAAAGCAATTCTTATGTCCAGTCCTTAGGGAGAAAAAGAGAGGAGAGAGAGAGAAAGAGAGAGAGAGAGAGAGAGGAGAGGGGAGGGGAGGGGAGAGAGGAAGACCTCATCACGGCTGGGAAGAAGAACAATAAGTTTGAGATAATTATTTCGTTCCTAGGGTTTTATATTAACATTGATTAAGGTTTTAGATAATTTGGGATGCAATTAATTTCGTAAACCTAATCTAACCAAAACTTGGATTTTTACACATAGGCGGCATGGCCCATCCTACATGGACACGATCCGTCTTTTACTTTTATTTTTTTGACTTCTCAAAATTTGAGTGAAACGTAACTAGAGTCCCTTTTGAACACGGTCCGTGCTGACCTTCCAATTGTTGACTTCAACATGTTTTGTGAGACGGATGTGACACGGCCCACGTCTAGGTTGGACACGGTTCGTGTTAGGTAAATGTTTTGTCTGGGTGTTACATCATAATCTTCTTAAAATTAAATTCATCGTCAAATTTAGTCCTATCATCTATCGACCTATTCTTTGGGATTTCTTTTCTTCATGACGGGATATTATTCCATCATCTATATCTTGGATAACCTCCTTACCTCCTTAAGAATAAAGTCCATTTCTAACTCATAATAATCTATATGTAGGGTTCAATGGACGTCCTTTTGGCATCATATATTAGGGGTTCTTATTCAGGTTCAGCCCTCATGTTGTATACCCCGCCTACTGGTGCAAGGTTAGGAGGACCTCTTGCTCTTCAACCATCTTGATCTCCCTTCCTTCGATCCGTGCAATCATTTATGAAATGGCCATGTGTTCCACAGTTAAAGCTTGCACCAGACTTGCAACGACATTCCCCAACATGAAATCTGTTATAGCACAAGCATGGCCTATTGTTCTGTTGTCGTTGTTGCTGGGGTTGGGCATCACATAGTTCGAAGGATCTTGCAAGATCGTCCTTGTAGTTCTCTCTCCCATTGGGAGCCTTGAATTATCTCCTATCATCCTATCTAGCCTTATCTCGATTTGGTGGGCGAAGTAAAGCCTTCTCCTTTTGGGTTTTCAACTAGTCCTCGTGCTCCCTTTAGCTTCGAGGCAAGTTTGGTGGCATCTTCAAGAGTCTTGCAGTTCTCATCCATGACATTGGCCCTTAGTCTAGAGTGTAACTCATTGTCGAACCCTCTTCATTCGGGTTTTTTCACTTTTGTCTAAGGTATAGTATTTATCAAGCCGTAGGAACTTGATCAAGTACCATTCTACTAACATACCATCTTGCTCCAGCTCTAAATCTCCTTTTGTATTTGATCCCTCCTTGAAGTCCTTCAAGGTGATAGTGTAATGTTTTGCAAATTTTGTACTCTTGGTGGCTTTCCGCGAGTCCTTATAATCGCTCGTGAGATTGTTGATGGTGTAGGTGATCTTTGTTTCTTCAACACACTGCATCTCTAAGAAAATCCCTTCCAACTTTTCTACCCACTTTTCAAATTTCCTTAAGTTTTCAATCCCTTCAAACTTTGAAGGTTGCAATTTCAAGAACCTCTAAATGGTATCTTTGAATCCTCTCGTTGATATTCCCTTCGAGCAGCCCTCATCAAACTATTCAGGAAGCCATTGCGATTCTCAGCTGAGGGGATGGTGTATTCCTCTATGCTATCTTGTGCTGGTGCAGGGGCTCCGCTATACCAACTCGCTCATTGATGGAACGTCGCGGAGGGATCTACATGTGACAACAAGTATATGATTCCCATTAGAATAGATGTCTATAGTAGAGTTTATCCCTTAACTGATAGAGCGATGATGGTTCGTGATGATTGCACATAGACCTCTACGTACTTAGGGACAACTAGGAAGTGCCTATCATTTGGATTTGATACCTAACTTAACGCCTCCAAAAGCAAACCCGACAACTTAGGAAAGTGCCCTCTTTGGGATGCTACGAACTTACTTCTTTGGATTTCATTTTGACCAATTAACTGGCCAACCTCATAAATACATATTATAAATCAACATTTTAAACTAAAACATCCTTCCAACTAAAGAAAATAAAAGTCTATTACATGAGTTCAAGGAAAAGACTAAAATCAACTACTAAATCAAAATAAAAGACACCAACTAATAGGAGTTCTTTATTATTTTTTACATGACTCAACTAGGACCCATTCCATGTGTAACAGACCATCACGAACAACATCAGCACCAGCTGATGTGAAAAATCACATGCTAAAAACTCAGGAAGTATATTGGTCGCACAAGTAATAAAATGATGAGAAGAGTCTCGAACGCACAAGTAATAAAATGATGAGAAGAGTGTCGAACCCACGAGGATTGATGAATTTTAAAATCTGAAATTTTATCTTGAAATCCGATTTAAGATTTGCAATGAATTTAGAAAGAGATAAGATAAGATAGAAAATAAGAAGAAAACATAAAATATAAAATATAAAAGATAATATTAAAAGATAAATTGATTAGAAAATCTGTTTCACCCCTATTATCTTCTAGATTTATTCAATTAAAGTGTTTGAATATTAGATGGTGGAAGAATTGATTTAAAATTATAAGACTCCGGAAACGGATGACTTAACTATCTTAATCTTAAATTAAATCAGGATTACGTAAAAACATTAATCATAAATTAATTTAAATTAAAACGCAATAAAATCTAATCCTTAATTGCTAGGCCTCTCTCGAGTGAATAGCAACCCACAACTTATGAATTCTGGAAACAGATAGACATAAATCTTTGCAACTAATAATCCAAACACTTGAAAATGGTCAAAAAGGAATATGCCAGGAAAACGGCCCGCTTCGCATCCGAAACGGACCACGTTCGGGCAGATGAAAAACACGGCTCAGAGAGAAAATGGTGACGACAATGAAAACGATGACGAAGAGGTGAAAACGGTTCGTGTTAGATGAAAACGGTCTATTTTGCCTTGCCGAAAAACGGAAGTCGCATAATTCCGAAAGAAAATTAATTAAGAACAAATACTAATAGTATCTTTTGATTAAAGTTAATAAAATACTCAATAAACTTGAACAATATTAAATCACAAACTAAATAAGTTTTAACAAAAAATATTCCTAACATAGATAATTCTAACACTTAAGAAATAAGATTAGAAAAACAAACAGATCTATAGAATACTATTGCTCTCTAGATCTTCAATCCCGCTTCAAGCCTTCTCCTCCAATATTGGCTTCTCAGCTCTTCAGAAATTTGGAAAATATGAGGAGTTCTCTGATTCTTTTCTGTCTTTTGAGAAATATGTGTTGTTAGAGATCAGAGATATCAAGTTTGATGTAAGAAGGCCTATTTATAGCTGAAATTTGGAGGTGAGGCCTAGTATCACACGGTTGGGAAGAGTTTGAATCGAATAAGACTTCATAATAGCCATCAGATCGGACGAACCGACATGTGCGGTGAAGAAACGGTTCATTTCGAGTCAACATAGCCTGTTTCGAGGTATCTTAGAATTTGAGTCTAACACGATTGCGAACACGGTTGGTGATGCTCTATGATGATGACACATGGTGCAATCTGGGACGTTGATGGTGTTCATTCTGATCCAAATGGCGTGAACACGACAACTTTTTCATAAATGTTGAACATGGCCTGTTTTGAAGCAACACATGCCATTTTGGCTGATGGGAAATGAGAGCTTCAAAAATAAGTTGAACACGAGCCGTTTTGGTGAAACACGACCAGTTTTGCTTCATTATTTATGAGTCTGCTCGGTCAAATATTTTATTTGAAGTATTTGTCATAAATTGATGTAATTTGCCTGAAAATTAACCATATATAGAACTTAGGTAGAATCTGACTCATGAATGAAATATCAACTGAAATAACTGAAATAATGCATGAATTAATGTAAAATACTAGAAAAATAATATAAAATAGATGTTGTAATATGTATATTTTTGCATGCATCAAACATCCCCAAGCTTGAATACTTGCTTGTCCTCAAGCAAAAACTAAAGACAAAGCTCAAGAATCAAAAGAATCCATCATAGCTTCCATCCTACCAATCAATAGTTTCCTCTTACTGTTCTTTTGCACAACTATCGCCAAGTATCTTTTCTCAAACAAAAAAATTCCATTTTTGTAAAAGTTCTGAACATAGACATATTTAAATATTTCTAATCCAGCCTCATAAGATATAAAAATACATAGTTAATGTTGAAAACACAAGTAATAATTGAGCTTAAGATATTTAAATACTGAAATTTAAATTCTTCATAACTTTTTCTTTCATTTCAGTTCAATTTTGAACTCAGCTCTAATTTAAATACTCTAGTGTTTACCCATATTGCACAAGGTGGTCCATATAACAGACTTTCAATCGGTGGATTCCAGACCAGTTGGCCTTAGGTCACCAGGCATAAACCCCTACGTATCTGATTACCCGGACACACCAAGGTTCCAGATAACACCTTTGTATCTTATTAACTTTAAGCAATTATATTTTTTTTAAATTCCACAAATTTGTACACTTATTATTCTAAAATATGCATAAGCTCAAAAATTACTTAATGCGTTCAATAAAAATGCAACTATAATCATAACTAAATAAGAGAAAATAAAAGCAAGCTGGACAAGAAAATGTTGTACTTAGTTCATAACTTTACTCAATAACTTTTTATTTTTTCAATACCCAATACAGAGGGGATAGTTAATAAAAAGGACAATAATTGTATTTCATAGATTAGCAAGGTGTCTAAAAGTTATTGCTAAAAGGTTAATCAAGGTTAGCAAGTTAGTTAATTTGATACAAGATAATGCAATTAATTTTTTTTTCTTATAATACAACAAAATGCATGATCATGCAAACAAAAGCAGACATGCAACTAATGCAGATAACTGAAAACAGAATGTATGATCATGCACCATCCCCAAGCTTTAAATCAAACATTGTCCTCAGTGTTCAGAAGCTTTCAGGGACAATAAAATGTAGACAAAATGCAGAAACTAGAAAATGCATGAAGAGAAAAGATAAGACGTGAGTGTGAAAGCGCAGTGGTGTCGGTGGAAACTTTGACGCGTTGTTGAAGACAGAAGAAAATGGCCCGCCTTGAATGATGAGATGTGCACGTCGAAGATGATGAAAATGGCCCGTGTTGTTGGAAACGGGCCATTTTGTTGACACGGTTGATCAAATTCGGAGTTGAAGACGCGACTGGTTGTTGGAGAAAAGGGTCGCATCTGGTGTTGAGGAACGCAGGTGGAGCGTGGCTAGAGTTGACATAGAAGTTTGAAGTTGAAGTCGCACCCGCGTTGCTGACAGATGAAAGGCCGCAGCCTGTGTTGACGCAGGCGTAGCATTCTGAAAATGTTACGGTCCGTTATGGAATCTTATGGCCCGTGAAAAGTGTTGCAGCGAATGAAAATTCTGAGGTGGATCAATGCTGAGGATCACGAGGTATAACCGATGGTAGCGGCCTATGATATCGAACTGGAGCGTGATAAGATCTTACGGCCTATGATGATGTTGTTACGGTGTTATCATATGGTCGTAACGAAACTCACGGGCCGTGGGTCGGGTATTTTCAATTGGTGATTGACTGCCAAAGGTGATTTACGGCCCGTGATAGGTGACCACGGCCCGTGACATGATGAGTCTCAAAATGTTGGCTATGGAAAAGATCGTGATGAAAGCATCACATCTCGTTATGCATCGAGTATAGCTCCATGAATTGGTTTACAGGCCATGAAAGGATGTTACACCCCGTAATAGAGTTAAGTGCTGACACATTGGGGTTATTGCTGGGCGTGATAGCTCCTTACTGGGTGTGACTTTGGGTTTCATGGCCCGTGGTAAGTTGTCACGGCCCATGACAGGAGAGAAGGCTGATGCTAAGGTTCAGAATATGTGACTAAGGCAACCAGACGCCTTGGTGACGTGATGAATCAACTCACCCTTCCAATGTTCAGCATTAAGACTCATTTTCTTCACTTAAGACTTGGTCACAACAAAACTTGAAGAATTTCTGTGAGATAACAAATGACCTAACTAAAATCAAATGAAACTAAAAAGAAAAGTAAGAGAATTGGGTTGCCTCCCAACAAACGCCATTATTTAATGTCGTAGACTCAACGCCTCCAATTGATGTTTAATTCTGAAAATGAGGGGAATTGCAAATGATTATGCATCCAATTGTCTCCAGCTTTTGGTAACCTTCTGTAGTGATTTTTGCTTTGCCCTTGTTTTGAGTTTTTAATTTCTCCTACGGCTGATTTGGAGTTAGGCTTTTTGGTCGCCATTGCTTAGATGAACTTGGTGCATCTGATCTTGAAGGTGGTGGTGCGGTAACGACAAGGTAGATGGTGTCACGCTCTCATGTAGTGGTGGATGAATAGGAGCTGAAACTGTAATGACTGGAATTTCCAAAGGTGAGCTCCTCCTTCGAACTTTTCCACTCTCAATGATATATTCACTTGTCTCTTTTACCCTCCACTGAGCAGTCCATGTTCTCTGATGATATTGTCTCCTAGGTCTCCACCTTCTGTGATAAAAGTT
>LTAE01006811.1:0-22421 GCA_001647135.1 Pontederia paniculata
TATATATATATATGATTTAATGGAGGTAAAATACTTCTCTATGTGTTTTACCATGGAACATCCATGCGATCAACCGTTAATCTTTAAATATATGATTTAGATTAAAACAACCTAAAACCATTTAATTAAAATAATATAATCATTTTCTTTCTCATCTTTTAATTTAAATCATATATTTAAAAATTAACGATTGATCATATGAGTGTTTCTCGATAAAACACATGGAGAAATATTTCACCTCCATTAAATCTATATATATATAGGATTTAATAAATGTGTAAATCACTTTTTGACTTATATGTCAATCAATGTATCTGATAGTTGAAATTAGATCTAATATCAATAGTTAATTTTTTTATTCAAAAATAAAACTAACTTATTTACACGTCCATTAAATCTATATATATACCGAGGGAGCGAAGCGACTGGGAGAGAGTGCAAGTGTTCTTTCTACTCAAACGTTGTTAATAAAGAATTGCGAGATATTTCCAAGTATACTATTCATAATATTGGTACTTGTATATGCTAAAGTTGAGAAGGCCTCGACCGTGTTCCCTGCTAGTTTGGGGCCATGCAACCAAGAGTTTGAGGAGGATTAAATCTGATGCCCCCAAATTCACATTCTCTTATATGATAAAATACGAATTTAAATATGCTACACTATAATAATATTTTGTTGACTTTATATTTAATCAACAATTAAGAATACGTAATATCAAAGCAAAAATTTTAAAATAAAGCTCTTTTAAAATTAGTCTAATCAAAACAAAATATGATCTATTGTTCTCGTATTAAGAGTAAACTCTACTATCTGAACTCAGACTAAATTCTTATCATGTGCTTTAATCATAAATATTTTTATCATCAGTGTCATCATCTATTAATTGTATTCATCGTCTCCAAGATATCAAAAGCAGAGAAAATAATTTTTCCATGAGTGATGAAATTTAATATGTATAGAAAATATGCTATAGAGAAAATAATATATAAAGACATATAAAAAACTAAAATAAATACTTTATTTTCTTTACTTTATCTTCTTACCTTTTTATTACCTCATTTTTTGTTGTAACAATATCAATAATCAATTCAATTACAAAAACTTCAATGTTGTTAAGCAAAGTTCATTATTCTCTATTTAATATGTTCAAGCTTAATTCAATGATTACATATGACTCATTATTTTCTATTCAATTATAATAATCAATTATGAGTTTTTAATAATCATGAAAAGTCATTAAATTTTTTCTCGGTGTCATTAAAGCTAGTTAGGCTTGAAGAAATCATTAATTCATAATAATAATTATTTTTGAAGAAACCCAATTAATAATTGAATAAGTAGGAACTCGTTTGTAGTCATTCTTAAGGTGTCGTTTGGATGCAGGAATTTAAGTTCCTTGTAGTTCTTGAAAACTAATCGATTAGACAGATAAATTCTGATGTAGTGTGGATGAAAAAGTATAATAATGAAGAACTAAAAACTTGATTAGATATTTTAATTCGATGAGTGTTTGGATGAACTTCTAGAACTAAAGATAATTATATTTTCTAAAAAGACAAAAAATATTAATTAAATATATAGTTATGATAATTGATTATTATTTATTTTATATGATTATTGAGTAATTTATAATAAATTATGTTAAAATATTAATTCTAATAATTAATTTATTTATTTAAATAAGAAAATAAAATTTAATGTAATATTATATTAAATAATATCTTTACACAAAAAAAAATTTATAATTTGATCAAGAGCGAGCTAACATACAAATTAATACTAAAAACTAATTAATATAAGAAAAAATATGTAACAACAAAAAAACAAAGTTGAAAATGAAAAGCAATGTAAGAACAAAAAATAAGATAAAAGAAAAAATAATAACATCAATTAATAACTTAATTACATATAAAAAAATATAATTTAATGTATTATCATATCAAATAATAACTTCATGTAATAAGTAAAATAATTAAGATTTGATTAAAGTCGAACTAACAAAAAATACAATACAAAATAAGTTAAAAAAAGAGCAAATGATATTTTAATTTAATTTTAATTAAATGTACTAATATAACGTAAAAAAACTCATATTATAATAAAAATAAAAGTTGATGTCAAATAATATCATAGTTAAATATAATAATATAAATTAGTGTAATGATATTTTAATTAAGTGACTTAACTAGAAGGATGATCTAGTTAAAAAATTAAGATAATATAAATGTATAATACCCAAAATAAAGTTAAAAAAAGGAAAGTAAAAAAAATAAAAGGTTGAAAAAATGGAAAAGCAAAAAAAAAAAGAAGAGAAACTTGGTTCCAGCCTTCGGTTAGAACCAAGCCAAGTTCTTGCCATTGGCAAGAACTCAGACCAGCCAAGTTCTGGTCACGTGAGCTTTGGCCAGAACTTGGTTCGGGTAGTGTCGTTTGGATGCGAAAACTTGTGTTCTTGTTAGTCTCCAAGAACTAATCAATTAGACAGATAAATTCTGATTTGGTATTTGAATGAAAAAGTGTAAGGATGAAAATTAAAAAGTTGATTAGATGTTTTAATTCGATGGGTATTTGGATGAATTTTTAGAATTAAAATATTTTTTATTTTTTAAAAAAAGATAAAAAAATTAAATTAAATATATATATATATATATATATGATAATTTATTATTTTATATTTTATATGCTTACTAAAGTAATTAATACTATAAACTTGCTTTAAAAACTACAACTAATAATAATAATAATAATAATAATTTACTCATTTAAATAAGAAAATTGAATATAATATTATATCAAATAATAATATCGCATATTAAACAATTTTTATAGTTTTACTAAGGATGAACTAGCAAATAAATTAGTACCAAAAAATAATTAAGATAATATAAATATTTAAAATTGGAAAAGGAGAAATGTAAATTATGTTCTTTGATTAATAATTAATATTATAATTTATTGTAACTGATAAAGTAATATAATGCAAATATAATCTAAACAACACATTACATAAATTTGTTATTATAAATTAATATTAGTTCAATTATTTGTTTTATGTTATTATTATAAGCTAATTAGCGTTAATTTTAACTTGGTTGACATTTTTGTTCACTCATTCGAAAGATAGTTTAAATAAAAAAGAAATATTTTAATTGCACAAATATTATTACTATTCTAAATTTACCTTAATTAAATCCAAACTCAAATCTAAGTTCTTTATTTTTTTAGGAAATATTAAGATTTATCAAAATAAATAAACATGTTTATATTAATAATTATAATTATAATAATTTAAATATGCTTCTCTATTTTAGTTTAGTATTTTTGGGCAAAGAATATAATTACTTAAAATATTAATAAGTTAATATATAAATTCTAAAATGTCACATCAAGAATAAAAGAGAAAAAAAGAAAAAAAAAGATTGCTTCAAGCCTTTCACAGAACCAACCTTAGTTCTTGCCATTAGCAATAACTAAAATCACCAAGTTCTGGTCACGTGATAGATTTGACTAGAATTTGGTTATGCAATGATTACTTTTTTTTTGCTTGTGTTTGGGTCAACTAACTAAAACTAGGCCTGGTTCTGGCCCTAGTTCTGGTATCCAAACAGGGTCGTAATAATTATAATTTTTTTGCATTTGTTTGCCAAAACCGCCAGGAACCAGGGCCAAGTTCCGATCTGGTTCCCATCCCCAAACTGGGCCTAAAGAAACTCCATTGAACTAATAGGAACTCATTTATTATTGTTCTCGAGGGAACACATAGACAATTATTTCTAAAGGAACCAAATTTCTTCACGACAAGAAGTCAATTCACTGGGAACCAATTCATCTTCTTCGTGATAAATTTAATCATCTACAACATTTTTTTTAAATCCTATTATCATAAAAAATCTAGATTGTATATTTCATGCATCAATCAAGACTTCACACAAGAGAAACATAATCAACAAATTCTTTTCTAACAATGGGAACGTGGCCAGCATTCTCACGGACAAGGTCCATTTTTTTGGGGAACATGGTCCGCGTTTACCACGGATACAATCCCTGTCATGTGACACGCGGTCTAGATTTGAAGCGACCCTTTCAATTCAATTCCAATTTACCTCAGGTGACACAGTCGATATTCATGTGCGACATAGCTTGAGTCATATGATGTCTTTGACGTCACCAGGGAACATGATCTGCGTCTGCATGTCCACGGTCTGTTTCCTATATAGTGCGAGAAAATGACTTGCATTGTATGACACAGTCATTTTCGCAGCAGTGAACACGGCCCACGTCGGGAAGCGACGAGGTTCGTTTCGACCCCGCTATAGTTCATCGATGTGTTTCCATCTGATACTGCGGAGGAACACGACCCACATCATGGTGCGACATGATCCATTTTTAGTGCTCCAATATACTCCTGCGAAACACGATCGATATCCAAACGCAAGGTCGTTTCTTACTTGACGAATGCATTCCATTTCCTTACGGACATGGTCCGTGTCCAATCCGTCAGCTGATGCCAGTCGTTGTCTACATCCCATCATCGATTGAGCATAACTCCGTCAACAATTAAATATAATAACTTTATTTTCAGACATAGAACTATAATCATCATATTTTCATATATATGATAATCTCTAGGATTGATCCTTCCAGTTACATACCTTCATTTGTGATTAATTAACCATTATTGATCCTCGTGTTTCGATCTCCTCTTCAAGTATGATCTCCTCTGGTACAGGTGAGAGAGAGATTCTGGTACCTTGAGCTTGAGAGAAAAAATAATAAGGTCATCTCTCCTATATCCCTCTTTCTATAGGGGTTTTGTAGGAGTAATCCTAGTCCAATTCAACTTTCTATTTCACTTGTTATTAAGAGTCCTTTAAAATTAATTTGAGTAGAACTAGGAACACTAGAAAATTAGGATAATAATTTGACTTTGCTCCTGCTTATTCTTTTCTTAATCTTAATCATATCTCATCTTATCTTATCAGATCTTTTCTTTTTATTCTTTTGTTATTTATTTTTATTTTAATGAAATTTATGGGTGTTATATTAACTTCTGGAGTCCATAAACAATTTAGAGTTTAACTAGTTTGGTTAGGGTTTGAGATTAAGGTGATTAGTTTTAGGTAGTTATTTTATATTTTTCACACGTGATCATCTTATTTGTCACATGGATCTTTCTGAGCCTATTTATTAGTTGTGTTCATCATAATAAAAATTTAGTACAACTTTCTGCAAACTATTGAATTATCTTTCGAAGGCGAAGGACAATCCAGTTGGTCGATTCTCCCAAGACGCTTCGAGTCATTGCAGTTGGTAGTGCTTCGTCGCAATGTGTGTTTGAAATCTGCTGTAATGTTTTGGTGATCATTCCTTGTGTCTATTCGTATTAGAGCACCTATGCCATAGATGAGTATTCATGGTGGACATGCCAACAAGGGCTGAATTCACAACCCTTTTGATGGACACGTGGACTAAATCAAGCTTGCCATCCTACAACTCATAACTAACAACCAAAGTTGAACTTGGTAGGCATGGTCATAGGAGAAGACACAAATGGACAACCACGTGTCATGAGTTTCCTTTTCCCTATCATTTTCCATGTAAGTTTCCTCTTTTCTCATACTTTTGTACATAGTTTCTATTCTTTTACAAGTCAACTAGTAGTTTTGGAATTCCTATGTAATGTATGTGCATCCGGGGATGGCTCATCATGCCACTCTTCGCCAACCTATCCCTTGAAGCTGCAGTATAATATAAGGAATCATGCTAACCTTATATCCCGTTGTATCCATTTGCATTGTTTAATGAAAATTGCTTGAGACAATCTCATTTTCCAAGCATTTATTGTTGATTTCGATGTCCATGCCTCAATAACCATATCAACGTCCCAAATTGTGACCAACTTGCTTCAACATGTCCTCCGTGTAGGATCTAGCGCTCGTCCAAGCGCCCACTCAAGCACCACACAAGATGCTTCGCACGATCCCGCTCTACGACCCATCGTGCCCAAGACTTCCGCTGCCCAAAACTCTGAAAATCCACTAAAAGGGCTTGTCTAGCTGCCCCGCTCATGTCATAGGTTTGTGTGGGACATGACAACATGTGACGTTTAAATGAGTGGGCACCTAGACATGTGATGCATGATAATTTAGTCATATTTTTCATATCATATTTAGATTAATTTTCATCAGTTTCATTGTCTCATGCAATATTTTATTTAAATTCACTTCATTTTATTTTTTGGAGTCAAAGTCTACATAATATTGTTCATTGTCATGTCGAGGAAATTTAGAAGAGCAACAGAGGAAGATCACACTAAACTAGAGTAGATTCAGAGGTCAAATCAATAAAGAATTGAAAATCACGATCGTGTCGGGCTGGTCAAGCTCGTGAGCGTCTAGAAACTGCACTAAAGACTAGAACAGGCTGTGAAAACCACTTTCATGATCGTGATGATGACGAACCTCGTGCGGATCATCATGACCCGTGAAGGCACTTTTACAATCGTGAGCACATCCAAGCTAAAGAACCACAATTGTGTCACGAGCCGTGAAGTCTATCTCACGGTCGTGAGCGAATGAGGCGATGATGGACGACATAATTAGTCACAACCGTGACATCCTGGTCACCAGCCATGAACATCCTAATGAGAAGAAGGTTACATTCAATCACAGACATGATATCTTAATCATGGCCATGAATATTTTGAAAATGAATTGTAGCCTATCAGTCACGACCATGAAACCAATTTTCATGGGTCGTAAAATTTCGACGATGTTGAAGATAACTTGCAGTCACGATTGTGAAACCCCTTTCACAAGCCATGAAATGCTTATCCGGGATGATTTTTAGTTCAATTTAAATTGGTCAAACCTTATATTTTGAAACTTTGGACTTGGGATTAAGTTAAAATTGAAGGAAATCTGGCAGAAAATGAAGTTTGATATGTCGGGACTCTCGCATGACATGACACCTGGTGAGAATCTAAAAATAAAACCCAAGGCTTCATTACAGGAAGGCTTCAATCCTGGAGATTCCTAACGCTGGAAAAGAAGACAAGTCTATGCAGCGTAGATTCTGAGAAGACGATTGAGGTGTTTTAGTTTTGAATTTCCTTTGTAATTTTGTTTTTCTATAATTCGAACGATGAACTCCCTATGAAATTTTTATTTTATTTTTCTAGAGTAATTTTCACTGGAAGAGAAAACATGTGAACCCTTGTTTAGTTCAATTTAGTTCTTCTAATCTTCTGTGAGCATGTATGTTATTTTTATTGTATTTTGTTATTTTTTGATGATTCGATCTTTACTAGCATCCTGGATATGAATAGCGAATTCTTTTTTTTTATTTGTAAAATTGATTTCTGAATTTTTTGTTTGTAGCATCTGGGAGAAGAATACTTTAGGTGTGTGATCTATTTGATTGGCATCCTAGAGAGAACGATCAATAGTTGATGCGTGTTAAATTAGTCATATTTTTCATACTACATTTGATCCAAATATCACTCATTTCGACATCGCATGCATCATTTTATGTACTTCTTTATATTTATTTATTTTAAAATAGAAAACTCAATTTGTTGATTTTTATTGTCTAGAAGGCAAGAGGATGAAGAGACGAATAAACTGGAAAAAAATGACACTCAAATCGAAGTTAAAACAAGGACAAAATCGCGATTTGAAGTTGGTAGTACAGAACATGAGTGTCAGTCATGGTCGTGAAAAAATAGTCACGGCCATGACTGAGGCTAAAGATCACAATTTCTCTTAGTTTAATGTCGGGAACGCTGTTGTGACACCCCATGTTGAATGTCACGATCATGACACTGAAAGTCACGACCGTGACAACACAAAAAAATCATGTTTTACCCATTTTCACACCAAAACTCCATCGTCACGGCCATGAAAAGCAACCAGTTGAATGCCACGATCGTAACACTAAAAGTCACGGTCCGTGACATTGCTCAAAGTCATTTTTACCTTTAGTCATGGCCGTAACACCCATGTCACGGCCCCTGCACCCATAGATGCAATTTTCAGCATCGGTCACGGTCGTGACAGATCATGGCCCGTGACAATTCCAGAAATTATTTTTAGTTTCGATCACGACCGTGATAAGCCAGTCACGACCCGTGGCAATCCTACAATCAATTTTTACCTTCGGTCATGGCCATGACAAGCCTGTCATGGCCGTGACAATTCGCAGGGAAAAGAAATATTTGTGATTTTGAGTTTGTAAGTGATTTTTCGATGGTTTTGATCCCAATTTGAACCTGATCTTCTCCCAAATGAACTTTATCATGCCAATAACTCTTCTACCTATAAACCTCAAAAGCTCTATTTAGGGGGATGTTCTTCAAGCCTGAAAGTGCTTACACACAGAGGAGAAGACGAAGTGCTGCAACAACCTTTCTAAAGGGTGATCACCGAGGTGTTTTGATTCCGATAGTGTATCTATTTTTTTTTCAAAGAATGACTCTCATGTCTGTTGTTAGATTTATATTTTGAAGAATTTCTATTGTAAAGGAAAAACTACATAAACCATTGTTTTAATTAAATTTAGTTGTTAAAATTCTTATGCGTATGAGTGTTGCGCTTAATGTTTGTTTGTGAATTCTATGAGATTTTGAATCTTTGCTAGCATCCTGGATACGAATAGTGAACTCTTTAGTTTCCTTTGATTTCTAAACTTGATTCTGAAATTATAATTTGAAATTATAATCTTGCATTGCATACCATATCTAGGTAACATCCTAGAGAGGAATACAGTGGGTTTGAAGTATGTGAAGTTGGCATCTTAGAGAGGAATGGCTCATAATTTGGGAAATACATATTAGTGCATCTCAAAATCCTATTTGATTAGATTTACATCCTAAAGAGGAACAATCAAGCCTCTTAGATTTAAGATAGTTGGTGCATCCTAGAAAGGACATCAAATTTTAGGTAGATCCAAATTCTCATAAGAGTTTGATTAAAATTGAAACTTGTGGTAACATTATTTTTTCCCGACTTATCTTATCTCATCCTGAACTAGTGCTTGATGGTATCAAACTTTTCGAATTTTATCTTTAATTTGATCTTTCATTTTATCCTTTTCATCAAAATCTTGTTATCTCCTATTAGTTGGTGAAATTATATAAATAATAATACAATCATCGTGAGAACGATACTCTACTCATTTTTTTATTACTTGATACAACTAGTACACTTGTTAGTGATTCTAATTGCATAATTAGCACACATCAAGTTTTTGGCGCCGTTGTCGAGGATTTTTATTCATTATTTATTTGATTTCATTAGCTACTTTGATATTTCCTTTATTTTTTTTGTTACTTTCAATTTTGTTTCAGCCTTGTGTAAGCTTTTCAAGAGATATTTTTTGTACACAAGTTGATCATCATGCTCGCATCATCAAATCCACAATGGTGAAGAAGAAATCAAACATCAATCAAGTTTTCTAGGAGAATAAAGAAGTTATCAAGCCAGATGATACCCACACTCACAGAAACATGTGGAAGCCTCACAAGTTCAAACAAATGATCTATCTGTGGATTCCCTTGCTATGATCACAAATATAATAAGCTCCTTATTGAAGAAAGTCTCAGTACAATTAAGATCAAATATCAAACTTAGAGAAGCAACTTACAAATTTGAGACAATGCAACAATAATACGGAGGGCGCCATCACAACATCCTGTAGTTCAAGGACAAATCTTTAAGAGATGATTGGTCAATTCATCACAACAATTGAAAATCGACTAACGATGCAAGACCAACTCATCGAGAGCTTGGAGTCACAACTATCAGAATTGAAGAACAAGATCGAAAATGATGACATCATTCAAGAATTAGAAAGTCAACTCAAGTTCGATGACCTAGAAGCAAACTTATATGCATTAGAGCGTCAAGTTGGACGATTGATTTCTCAAATTATAATATTTGAGAAGGACATCGAGGAGGACTCTATTGTCATCATATATCCATGCCATTATGCATATAAACAAAGATGGCGAGCCAAAAGGAAATTTTCAAAGAGGACATGAACAACTCAATGGCGTGTCAAAGAGAAAAGTGCATACATCATTGAAGTTGGACAAGCCCGAAAGAGGAGCTCACCTTTGGAAGTTCCAACAACTTCTTCCATATTGTCTCCAGCTCACCCACCTCAGGAGAATAGTATGCGCAACATCGGAGATATCATCTATCTCAATGCAATGGCGTTGCAAGAGGCCACTTGTGGAGGCATCCTCATCATCTTCTTCATGTCCACCATCAAATATGAGGGATACACAATCAACCTCAAAGATTGTAGTGATGCAATGGAGGCCAAAATGTTTAACTCAACTTCAGGGACACTTAAGACCTTCATATTCAATTGAAAAACAACCAACACCTCCTACATCGCCAAAGTTGCAAGCGAAGCCTCCATATGCATAGTGTCATGCAATCACAATGCCAACTAGAGCATTGAGAAAAATAAATGTATCCAACAGGATTTTAACTGTTGAAGAGTAATGGTCTCCGCCATCGCGCCGAAAGTATAAGTTTTTTTAGTAAGCTTGTTCTTTTTCTTTCCTTCAGCTATTTGCATGTGGATAATGTCATCGCATAAATCTGAGAACAATTTGAGGCACAATCAAGCTAATGACTATAACTTTGCAGCATTGGCATAAACCTTCTCTTAGTCAGTTTGGGTGTTTTGGAGTCTTAGTATTTGAGGTTTTATATTTCAATTTAGGTCTCTTTAGTAAATTTCTGAGTCTATGTGTTATCTTTTCAAAAATTCCTTAAAAAATATTTTTTTTAAAAAAAATTGTTTTCACCTTGGTAATTTATAGTATACTGACAACATGCCCGTTAGTCCTCTTACTCTACACAGTATGATTTTTTTCAGTCATTTATGCAACCTTGAAGGCAATCAGAGTGGAGCAGCTACACCAGTTAGAGATTATTATGAAGAGTCGTGCATGCTAGGAGAACACCAACAAGATGATTAGCCACATGCACAAGCATCACACCAACCAGGAGGGCATTATGAATCGTTCTTCACCTTGCCGATGGATTGGTCAGGTTGTACTTTTCTTTTTCATGCATATTTTTTTAGTTGTCATTGTGTCATCTGCCTCAGTCGAGGGCACTGATGAAAATATTCGGTTTAAGCTTGGGTAAGCTTGCATTTCATGCATTTTGTTTGCATCTGATGTTATCTTGCATTTTATGCTTAGTTGTATTTTCTCATCATTTGTATGCATTTTATTTAGTGTTCTGTCAAAAAAAAAATTGAAAAAAGAAACCCAAAAAATATCATTTTCATCTTACTAACCCGGGTTGGTTAACTTCTAACTTTACTTAAGATATATTCTAGAGCTATCTAGCATGATCTATGAAATTTGAGTTTCATTCTTTTAAATGCAAATCATCAAGTATGTATTGAATTTCTGAATTTTGCTAATAAGGGCTATAATTCATTAGACTATAATTGTTTTAGCTTTATTGTACTTGAGCTAGATTATTCCAGCTTTTTTATTGAACATTTAAGTATCTTTTGAGCTTATAAAAAATGCAAAAACAAAAAATTTGAAAAAAAATAAGTTTTTGAGAAGAAAAAGAAAACAAAAATTTGTGAAAATTTCTGAAAATGGAAAAATATAACGTGTGAAATAAAGGGGTTGAGGTAATACTTATGTGTTATCCAGAACCTGGGTGAGTCTGGGCAAGTAAGCTTGAGGGGTGTCTTAACACTTGTTGCCCTAAGGTTTTCTGATCTGGGAGTCAACAGTCGGAAGCCCGCTACACAGACCATTTTGTGCAAATTGAAGAAGCGCCTAAGTGCTAGTTAAACTATCTAGTTCAACTTTTTCATTCAGAACCTGAGAACGTTTTGGCAAATACACTCGTAGGGGACTCTTAAATTCTGGTGACATAGGGTGATTCGTCTGGAATCCATCGGCCGAAAGCTCGCTACATGGACTTGCTTGTGCAATCCTGATTGGAAGTGAGAACGTAAAAAAATTGCAAGTTATTTTCATTGTTTAATAGTATAAGCTCAATTGATACTTTTGCCTTCAACATTAATGTTGTAGTTTGCTAGACTTTGTCTGTTAGCTCTGATAGAATTGTTTAAACTATTTATAGGTCAAACTCTTTGAAGTAGGAGGATTGATAAAAGTTTATTTCTAGTGAGGATCAGAAGAGAGTTTGTGCAAGAAAAGTATTGGTCCGCTAGAAATATATTATGATGGAAGAGTCTTGAGCATTGCTCTGAATTTTGCTTGAGAACAAGCAAGACTTTAAGCTTGGGGAGTTTAATGGATGTTAAATTAGCCATGCTTTTCATAGCATATTTGGTCCAAATTTTATTCATTCCTACATCACATGCATCATTTTATGTACTTCTTTATATTTATTTATTTTAAAATAGAAAACTACCCATTTTGTTTGAATTCTATTGTTTAGAAGGCACTTAAATCGAAGTTAAAACGAGATCAGAATCACGATTTGAAGTTGGTAATGCTAAACATGACTGTCAGTCACGGTCGTGACTGAAGTAAAGACCGCAATTTCTCTTAGTTTCATGCCAAGAAGGTTGTTGTGACACCTCAGGTTGAATGTCACGACCGTGACACTGAAAGTCACGGCCGTGACAACAAAAACAATAATGCTTTGCCTATTTTCACGCCTAGAACTCCACAGTCATGACCATGTAAAGTACCAGTTGAATGTCATGGTCGTGACCCTAAAAGTCACGATCCTTGATAGTGCCCAGAGTCATTTTTACCTTCGATCATGGTTGTGACACCCATGTCACGGCCGTGACACCCTAGATGTAGTTTTCTGCCTCGGTCACGATCGTGACAGGCCAGCCACGACCCATGAAAACTTCTGAACTCATTTTTAGTTTTCATCATGGTTGTCGTGACAATCCAGAACCAGTTTTTACCTTCGATCACGACCGTGACAATTCGTGGGGAAAATTTATATTTGTAATTTTGAGTTTGTTTTAAGTGATTTTTGGATGATTTTGATCCCAAGTTAAACTTGATCTCCTCGCAAACAAAGTTTACCAAGCCAAGAACTCTTCTAACCTATAAATAACCCTCAAAACCTCTATTTGGGGATGTTCTTCAAACCTGAAAGTGCCTACACGCAGAGAAGAAGATGAAGTGTTGCAACAACCTTTCCGAAGGGTGATCACCGAGGTGTTTTGGTTCTGAATCTTTAGTTATCTTCTTTTTAATTTTTCAAAGGATGAACTCTCATGTCTATTGTTATATTTATATTTTGAAGAATTTTTATTATAAAAGGAAAATTGGATAAACCCTTGTTTTTATTAAATTTAGTCGTCAAATTTCCTATGCATATGAATGATATGCTTTATGCTTGTTTATGAATTCTCCGAGATTCTGAATGTCTGCTAGCATCCTGGATAGTACTAGGGAACTCTTTATTATCTTTGATTTCTAAACTCGGTTTTTGAAATTATAATTTGAGGCATTGCATACCATACTTAGGTAGCATCTTGGAGAGGAATACCTTGGATGTGAGGTTTTAGGTTGACATTTGGAGAGGAACGACTCATAGTTTAGGGAATACATTTTAGTGCATCTCGAAACCCTATGTGATTAGATTGGCACCCTGGAGAGGAGCAATCAAGTCTCTTAGATTTAAGATAGTTGGTGCATCCTAGACAAGACATCAAATTTTAAGTAGATCCTAATCCGCATAAGAGTTTGATTAAACTTGTGGTAACATTATTTTTCTCGACTTATCTTATCTCATCGTGAAACAGTTCTTGTTGACATCAAACTTTTTAAATTTTATCTTTAATTTGATCTTTAATTTATCATTTTCATCAAAATCTTGTTATCTACTGTTAGTTGGTAGAATTAGATATATAATAATACAATCCTCGTGGGAAAGATACTCTATTTGATACGATTAGTGCACTTGTCAACGATTTTATCTCATAATTGGTATGCATCAAATTTTTGGCGTCGTTGCCAAGTATTTTTATTCATTATCTATTTTGATTTCATTAGCTACTTTGATATTTCTTTTAATTTTTTTTTTGTTACTTTCACTTTTGTTTCAGTCTTGTGTAAGTTTTTCAAGAGATATTTTTTGTACACAAGTCGATCATCACACTCACGTCATCAAATCCTCAATGCAGAAGAAGAAATCAATCATCAATCAAGTTATTGAGGAGAATAAAGAAGTCATCAAGCAATATGATATCCACACAGAGACAACATCTACTCAAAGAAACATGTGGAAACCTTAGCCAGTTCAAACAAATGATCTATCCGTGGATATCCTTGCTATGATCACAAATATGATGAGGTCCTTATTGAAGAAAGTCTCTGTACAACAAGATTAAATATCAAATTTAGAGAGGAAACTTGCAAATTTTGAGACAACGCAACAATAATACGGAGGGTATCGTCACAACATCCTGCAATTCAAAGACAGATCTTGAAGAGATGGTTGGCCAATTCATCACAACAATTGAAAATTTGCTAACGATGCAAGACCAACTCAACCAGAACTTGTAATCACAATTGTCACAATTGAAGAACAAGATCGAAAATGATGACATCATTCAATAATTAGAAAGTCAACTCAGGTTCAATGACTTAGAATCAAAATTACATACATTAGAGAGTCAAGTTGGTAAAATTGATTTTTTCAAAATGTTATATATGAGAAGGACGTCGAGGAGGACTCTGTTGTCATCATATGTCTATGCCATTATGCATATAAACAAAGATGACGAGCCAAAAGGAATTTTTTAAAGAGGACATGAACAACTCAATGGTGTTTTAAATAGACAAGTGCATATATCATTGAAGGTGGACAAGTCCGAAGGAGGAGCTCACCTTTAAAAGGTCCAACCATTTCTTCCATATTGATTTCATAATTAGCACGCATCAAGTTTTTGACATCATTGCAAAGGATTTTTATTCATTATCTATTCTAATTTCATTAGCTACTTTGAGATTCTTTTTGTATTGTTACTTTCATTTTAGTTTCAACCTTGTGTAAGCTTTTTCGGAGATATTTTTTTGTACACAAGTTGATCATCACACTCACGTCATCAAATTCTCAATGGCGAAGAAGAATGAAACATCAATCAAGTTATTGAGGAGAATAAAGAAGTTATCAAGCCAAATGATACTCATATAGAGGCAACATCTACTCAAAGCAACAAGTGGAAGTATCAACAAGTTCAAACAAATGATCTATCCATGGATCCCCTTGTTATGATCGATCCTTATTAAAGAAAGTCTCAGTATAATAAGATCAAATATCAAATTTAGAGAGGCAACTTACAAATGTGGGACAACACAATAATAATATGAAGGGCATCATCACAACATCCTATAATTCAAGGACAAATCTTTAAGAGATGATTGGTCAATTCATCACAACAATTAAAAATTGACTAACGATGCAGACCAACTCATTGAGAACTTGGAGTCATAGTTGTCAGAATTGAAGAACAAGATCGAAAATGATGACGTCATTCAAGAATTAGAAAGTCAACTCAGGTTCGATGACCTAGAAGCAAACTTATATGCATTAGAGAGTCCAGTTGGTCGATTGATTTTTAAAAATGTTATATTTGAGAAGGTCATCATATGTCCATGCCATTATGCATATAAACAAAGATGGAGAGCCAAAAGGAATTTTTTAAAGTGGACATGGACAACTCAATGGCGTTCAAAGAGAAAAGTGCATACATCATTGAAGTTGGACAAGGCAGAAAGAGGAGCTCACCTTTGGAAGTTCCAACCACTTCTTTCATATTGTCTCTAGCTCACCCACCTTAGGAGAATTGTATGCCATCAACATCATTGATATCATCTACCTCAATGCAATGACGTTGCAAGAGGCCACTTGTGGATGCATTCTTATCATCTTCTTCATGTCCACCATTAGATAGGAAGGATACACAATCAGCCTCAAAGATTGTAATGATGCAATGGAGGCCAAAAAGTTCGACTTAACTTCATAGACACTTAAGGCCTTCATATTCGATTGAAAAACAACCAACACCCCCTACATCGCCAAAGTTGCAACTGAAGCCTCCATATGCACAGTGTCATGCAATCACAATGCCAACTGGAGCATTGAGAATAATAAAGGTATCCCAATAGGATTTTAACTACTGAAGAGTAATGGTCTCCACCATCGTGCCGAAAATAAATTTTTGGGTGATTTGTTCATTTTCTTTCCTTCAGCTATTTGCATGTGTATAATGTCAACATCGCATAAATCTGAGCACAATTGAGGCACAATCAAGCTAACGACTATAACTTAGCAGCATTGGCACAAACCTTCTCTTAGTTAGTTTGGGTGTTTTGGAGTCTTAGTATTTGAGTTTTTATATTTCAATTTAGGTCTCTTTAGTAAATTTTTTTGTCTAGGATTCCTTAAAAAAATATTTGTTTTAAAAAAAAGTGTTTCCACATTGAAAAGTTATAGTATACTGACGACATGCACGTTAATCCTCCTACTCTACAAAGTATATTTTTTTAGGTATTCAAAACAACTTGAAGGCAACCAAAGCGGAGCAATTGTGCCAGTTAGAGATTATTATGAAGAGTCGTGCATACCAGGAGAACACTGACAATTTGATTAGGCACATGCACAAGTATCACACCAGTCAGGGGGCCATTATGGATCTTTCTTCACCTCGCCAAGTTGTAATTTTCTTTATCAATGCATATTTTTCTTTAATTTGTCATTGTCTCATCTCCCTCGGTTGTGTCTTAAACACCAAGGATAGCGTTCGGTTTAAGCTTGGGGGAGTTTGCATTTCATGCATTTTGTTTGCTTCTTGTATTGTCTTGCATTTCATGTTTAGTTGCATTTGCCATCATTTATATGCATTTTCTTTACTGTTTAGTCATGAAAAAATGTTTTGAAAAAAATTCAAAAATATTGTTTCCATCTTACAAACCTTTGCTTAACTTCTAACTTTACTTAAGTATATATTCTAGTGTTATCTAGTATGATCTATCAAATTCGAGTGTCATTCTTTTAAATGCAAATCACCATGTATTGAATTCCTAACTTTTGCTGATAAGAGCTATGATTTCTTAGACTATAATTCTTTTTTAGCTTTATTGTACTTGAGCTAGATTATTACAACTTTTTATTGAATGTTTTAAGTATATCTTGAGCTTATCGAAAAAAAAATTGCAAAAATGAAAAATTTGAAAAAATATGTTGTTAAGAAAAAAAAGAAATCAAATATTTGTGAAAAAATGCATACGAAATGCAAAGCAATTCCAACAGAAGCACAAGCTTTTTCTTATTTTTCTTGTTCGTTCATCACCTCAGAATTGGAACCCTTTGAGCAACACAAAACAATTCCAACAAAGGTTCTCTAATACCACTTGTCGCGAGGCCTTTTTGCGGGACACAACCACGTGTGGCGTTTAGGTGAACATGCACCTAGACAAGCATTTATAGTGGATTTTGATAGTCTTGGGTACGACGGGCCCCAGAACAGGGTCATGTGGAGCGTCGTGCGAGCGCTTGGATTAACGCTCGAGAGGGCATTTTCCGAAGGGACACGAGGCTTCAAAATGGCTGACCCTATGATATAGTCCCCGTTTACATGGAGGAAGTTTTGGAGTAAGTTGGTTACAATGAGGAGCGTCGATCCCGTTATTGAGGCATGCACACCAAAATCAACAAAAATGCTTGAGAAATGAGCTTGGCTCAAGCAATTTTCATTAATGAAGAGAAAATGCTACAATGGGATATAGGATTATCATGCTTCCCTATACTATATCGGGGTTTCAAAGTGTAGGTAAACAAAGACTAGCGTGGTAAACCATCCCCGATGGCACATTCATTACTTAGGAATTAGAATTACAAAGCTACTAGTTGACTAGTAAAACAAAGGAATCTAGGTACAAAAGTGTGGGAAAAGAGAAAAATTACATAGGAAATGATAGGTAAATGGTGACTTGTGACACTTGCCTAGATGTCGCATGTGGTTGTGCCCTGCATAATGGCCCCATGACAAGTGTTATCAGAGCAACTTTGCTGGAATTGCTCTGCGTTGCTCAATGGGTTCCAATTCCGAGGTGATGAACGAATAAGAAAAACAAGACAAAGCTCATGCGTTGTCCGCCCAGAACGCGATCGCGTGAGATTGAAGAATATTGTCTATGCTAGAGAATCGTCTGATCTTCTAGCAATGGACATAAATGACATCCTAGAACAACTCGGCTCAAAAGATTCAATGAGCATCATGGACTTGCAATATGATGTCACATGTGGTCGTGACTCAAACAAAGGCCAAGTGTTAGAAATATGGACCTAGTGCGTTCCATGAGCAAAGGCCCACCGATGTCCCAAGACCACGACCTTATAAAGGCTAGAGGTTGTCCAAGGAGATCAAAGTCTTATTTTAAATGTTAGATGGCACCTTGAGACTCAAGGCATTACTTCATAAGAAAGAATGGTGATCAACGTATCATTTTTCGTACAAGATGCAGAAAACTTGTGTGGTGCTACTTATGTGAGGATGTTAATTGTTAATTGGGTTGACATGGAGCCATGAGACATGGGAGGAGTTTTTGTGAGATGTTCAACGCTCAGTCCTACCTCATCAATTCGGATCTTGAGGAGAACATAGCATTGTTAAACATTTAGCAAAAGGGATCCTTGAAGGACTATGTCAAGGAGTTCATCGAGCTCCACCTTCAAAATCCTCGAGTGGATGAGAATATCCTCTGGATAAGACTCATCAATGGCCTAAAGCTTTGGACCTGTAGAAAGAAGCCCTTTAACCAGGGGCAAACCCACACTATATGTAACACCCCGACCCTCGAGATAGGAAAGCGGAAAAAAATCTTAACTCGAGAGCGGTCGTTACCTCTATTATTTCATCATGATTAAAAATATATCAAAATAAGATTTAATTTTGTTCTCTATACACATATAAATATAAATAATCATGGTAGAAAATAATTGTAAACTCTTCAGGATTCAGTTCCATGTGCCAACTCATGTCACGAGCATCAACCACCCTCCATCAACTTGTAGGATCCAAAAATATAGGAAAACATATATATACATATGCATATGTGTATATATGCATAGTTTCCATGAGCAAAGGCTCGTATATAGGGTCAAAACAAATATATAAATCATGATAATAAATGACAACAATTTTAACATGAAACATATTTATCGCTGATATAACATAATTATAGTTAACTAGTTCACTACTCGTATAATCATGTCTGTAATATTCGAAAAATCATATTACATAAACAATTCCTTGTCAACTTAACAATTCATAGACATTCTATCCTATAATTGGCAGCATTAGATGGTGACATAGCATTTCTATATACAATATTGAAGCATATCATATAATATCTTAAAGCAACTTATTATAACTTGAAGCCTATCATTTAACAATTGAAATAAATAATATAATGTCATAACATATCATATGATACCATCATCCAACATAGCACATTGAGTCACATCATATATCATAATATCATATAATAGAATATAAGAACATGTTGTATAGCCATCATAAAATTTATCTTATAATGTTAAATATATTATCTAATATAGTGCCATTGTAATATAATAATGCATTGTGATGCACGTCGTGTTCATAAAAATAGACTTGTGTAAGGACCATGTACTCTTGGGGTATCATATGTTGTCGGATTATCATATTAACTCTTAGGGTATCATATCATCCTGAAGGATATCATGTATTGTCGGGTTATCGTATTACCCTTTAGGGTATCGTGTTATCCCAAAGGATATCATATCATATCATTCCTACAAAATAGACATATCAACTTGGTAGGATTTTCCTACAAAATAGACATATCAACCCGGCAAAGTTAGCATATCAATGCATGTATGAATAATATGCAAATGTATGACCATATCATATCAATCATATCATATCATATCATATCATATTATATCACATCACATTGTATCATATGATTTATCATATCATCTCTTGAGGATATAATATTATCCAGTAGAATATTGCCTCATATCATATCGTATTATATCATATCATATNGTATCGTGTTATCCCAAAGGATATCATATCATATCATTCCTACAAAATAGACATATCAACTTGGTAGGATTTTCCTACAAAATAGACATATCAACCCGGCAAAGTTAGCATATCAATGCATGTATGAATAATATGCAAATGTATGACCATATCATATCAATCATATCATATCATATCATATCATATTATATCACATCACATTGTATCATATGATTTATCATATCATCTCTTGAGGATATAATATTATCCAGTAGAATATTGCCTCATATCATATCGTATTATATCATATCATATCATATATCATATAATTGCATTAATAGCAATAATATATAATAGTAAACTTGTTCATGTCATATTTTATAGTTGCATCATTACAACTCTTCCAAGTACTTCACTTTGCATCTAAATGACTTTCAAATAGAATAAAGTATACATATGTTTATATAAGTCCATTTCAATCAATCAATTAGTTATCAAATATAACCTATAACTTTCATAATCATAACACTCACAAGGTATAACATTTAGTTACAACAAAGACGACATTTGTTCATATACTTTCTTTCATATTTATATAAGTACGATATACAGAAACACACATTCCAATATTTCTTATGAAGCAACCATGATGCTTAGAAACAACATTTAAACATATAATAACTTAGAACATAAGCATTAGATATTGTAAAAATATATGAATAAAACTATATGGATAAAACTGTAAGGATCCACCTTACATACTTTATTTTTAGTTGTATTCCACTTTATTCTTTCTTCACAACTCTCAAGTTATAGGTCACCCTTCTTGCTCTGATGAATCAAGTGATCAAAAGATATATAAATGATGCAAAATAGTTGGTATCACTTTATTACTTATAAACAACTAATTTAACTAATTCAATCCTTATATGTAAATTTCTACACCTTGCCGAATGGCATACTAGTCGAAGATAAATTCATAACTTTCATTATATATAACTCAATAATATAAAACTAATTTTAACAAAATCTAAACTCTCTTATAAGTAAAATATATAAATTTTAGAATTTATCTTTATTTGGTTTGAAAAAAATCAACATTCTAATCTATGTTCTATGTAGGTTTTAAATCATGTCATACTGAGTAATGTGTCATTAAAAACTTATAACTCACTATAGATAGCAAACATATCATGATTTATAAATTTTCTTATAAATTAGACTTCCTAACCTTTCATGTGTAAAAATTTAGAAATCTAATCTTTAGATATCATTTTCTTAAAATTCTTGGAATCAAACTATTTTCTATCCCTAACCTACAACCTGGCAGATGAAGTCATGAAAGGTAGAAAATTCATAACTTCATTTATACATGTTCTTTTGAGTTGATTCCACTTGCATATGATCCTATATAAAGTCTTTTAACATGACTTTAAGTATCAAAATCTGTTTGCTCTTATACAATTTATTTAATAATTTAACATCCAACTTGTAGCTGTATCAGAACAACATAAGTGGTATGTAAAGATAGGATCATAACTCCTAATATAAAACTAAGTTTTTACTGTTTCTAGAGTATATGCAAAGCTTACTTAAAGAGGATTTCACATGTAATTTTTTATAATTTGTGAAGTCCAAATGATTCTATAAATCATATCATGAACCAGGATATAAATCTAGGGTAAAACATTTTACTTGAATTGGTCGTCACTCACGATTTTTTCTTTCCCTCCAAGGATGGTATTATCTTCTGAATTTTTTTGTGTCTTTAGAAAAGAGGATAAGGTAGATCCAGGATTTTATGTCAAGTGAAGGCGGTTGAGAAAAATAAACCAAGCAAGAGGTGACAAATTGTTTGATTATGGTAGCTTGTTTGATTATTGGACAAAATGGTGGTCCAATCAATTTTTTAGGTTTAACATGATTGGTTTACCCTTGAAAAGCATTCTTTAATATTGATTAATCATATATTAATATATATATATATATAATTTAAAGGATTTATTTATAATTATATTTTGTTAATTCAATGTGCCACTTGGCGAAATATGATTGGTTAGAAGGATGATAAATACTAACAAATTTGCTAGTATAATAATGATACCAAAAATGATAATTAATATGAAATTAAATTAGGGTTATCACACTATAGGTGCCCCCTCCAACTTTTTGGTGTACCATATATATATATATATATATGGGGTAGGAAGTGTGTAGCACATTTTTAATATAGTGCGTATAACACATTAAAAAATAATGTTACTATCTATACAAAAGAAATTTTTTGTATATAAAATATCATTACTTTCTGAATAAATACGCTACATATTCCTATATATATATATATATATATATATATATA
>LTAE01006812.1:0-41253 GCA_001647135.1 Pontederia paniculata
AATGATTCGATGAATCATAATTTAAGAAGTTTTGAAGTTTGGATGGATCAATTTGGAAATGATAACTCTATGTGATAAACATCATATTATTATTTGGTCATCCTACTTTATGTTTTGGATTGAATTGTGTTTACTAATAAGTTGTTTGAGTGATGAAAAGATAGGTGGAATGAAGACTTGAAACTTCCAATGATTCGATGAATCATAATTTAAGAAGTTTTGAAGTTTGGATGGATCAAGTCTCAAGGTCGGTTGAACCTAGCAAAGGTCAGTCGACCGACCGTATACTCACAACATGCTAATCAAAGTTCAAGGAATAAGAGCAGACTTTAATCCTATAAGGATTATTGGTGTCTTTGGTTATTGATAGAGAAAGTAGACTTCAATCATCGAGGGTTATTGGTGCTCTCTCTGAGTTTAATTGTTATTGATGGATCCCGGGTTGACCCATGACCTAACTAGTCATATTGGTCTCGTATCGCTGAAATCTTCATGTACTAATAATTGAAAATTAATTGATTGAAAGTAATTGATAGGATATGATTGATTGAAATGATTGATTGAAATGAAGAAAGATAAAAGAATAGAATGACATTGATAAATTGTTAATTATGACATAAAAAGAAAAATTATTTAATTATCCTGGATTATTATTCTTTATTATGATCTTATTATATATTGGACGTCATTGCTTACGAGAGGTTTTATCTCCCCTGTTGATTCTAATTTTGTAGGCAACACAAATTGCTAGGTAGGAATGAAGATTGATGATGATGATGATGATGATGATGATGATGATGATGATGATGATGATGATGATGATGATGATGATGATGATGATGATGATGATGATGTAGATGATGATGATGATGATGATGATGATGATGATGATGATGAAGTTTGTGATGGTCAACTTGTACATGGCTTAGGATCCTAGTTAATGTGTCATTGGTCCAGTTTAGAGTCTTCTATAAATAGAGAGGATGTTCAACTCTATCATTTAGTATTTTGTTATGGTCTATTGATGAATTTTAGTTTTCTTTTGAAATTGATGTAATAGACTCATTAGTATTTTTTATATGCCAGAGATGTTTAGTTTTAAAAATATGATGTTTATATGATGTAGTCTTGGGTTGACTAGTCAAATGGTCAAACCAAAAGTAATGATATTGTATGGTAGCGTCCCTGGAATCATGATTTTGCCAGGTGGTAAGATCTAATTTTGGAGGTGTTACAATCAGTTTTTTGCAAAAGGAAACAATTCTACAAGAGACAAATAGGTGTGCAGTTTGCATAATGTGTAGAATATTCTTTTATTGAAATATATGACTAAAAGTATAGGAGAATTCATTAATGAAAATAAAGATATAGGAGTTTTATACGCTACCAAAGACCATCAATTAATCTCATTTAGAAATACATAACAAATATTAATTGTAATGTTTGAATTTTTTTTTAGTTTCAGGACCATTATGTTCAAGACTATTAAATATTTATAGTTTGAAAGAGAGTGAAGACTATAATGATTTTAGATCATTAATAAAATTAAAGTTGGAACTATTAACTTCCTTCGAATTTTAAATATATATATATTTTGACCAATTGTGCAAATCACGAAAATCCAAAACTTTAATATTTCAACTAGCCCGTTCGAAATGGGAGATCATTATTCTCTTACTTCGTCGATCCGATCCTACCCGATCTTGCCAACTCGACTCGACCCTGTTGACTTGGACCGACCTTGATCCCACTTCAAATCTCGTGGTGTGTAAACATAATTCTCCATTTTCGAAAATCTATAAGGTCTCTGATTTCCAAACTTTAATATAAAAATATATTTTTTAAAAAACTATAATAAAATTATAAATAAATAACATTTATATTTTTTTATAATATACATGTAGTTAAATAAATAAAATATATATTTAAGAATAAATAACTATACTATTTAAACATTATCAGATTTACATAATTAACTGAAAGAAATATCACACATATAATATATATTTATATAGGGTTAGGGATCCGTTGATGGAGGATAATATTTCTTGCTGCCATCCAGGGTGCGACGGACTATCCCCATCCTCATCCACAAAGTAAAAGAAAATTCAAAGTCGAGGCCGGAACGAGTATTTTCAATGAGAATTTTTTAACTTCCGGGAGTATTGCTATATGTGACGGCAAACCGTTAAGGATCCAATTATGTTCACATGCGACTTGAGTATCGAATAAGTAAAAAAAAGGAGTGCAATTCTCATCCTTGAAATGTATAAAACAATTTGTTTGGTCAAGAAAATAAAAATTGGAAGAGCCGTATTGTAAATTTGCAACAATTACGTCGTTCCATAAAATATTATCCGTGGTAATGATATCATAATCTATAAAAAGTGAGTGAAAAATACTCCTTAACGGCCGTACATTTGAATTCGTTATCTAACTGTTATTTACGAACGACATCACGATAATATCATGGAAAATATGATAATTTGTTTTATATCATAATTGGATTTGATTTAACATATTAGTTCCCAACTAATATTTTTTTTTTAAAAAAATGATTTACTTTATCGTTTGCTAATTTATTGATAATGTAAGCCCAACGATGATACCTTATGACCTTATATTGGGCTTAGTTGGCCCATTCATTCTGAAGTATAATGGGCCTACTTTTCTTAAGTATTGAGCCCACCAGGAAAGCGACGCACCTCGCATCGTCTCGCACACACACCACGCGAGTTTCTTACGCCCACTTCAACGCGCTCGCTTAACTTTGCTATGATAAATAACCTTAATAGGTGGTTCCCACCTTCCGGCGCTATCTGTGTTCGAGATCCATGGGCTTTAATAAACAATCATGGATTTCCGCGCTTACCCATGTCTTTTCCGAAATGACGCAAAAGTCCTAGTAACCTCCGGGAGCATTACGTGAAACAAAACCTTATATTCCTAAAATGCCCTCTCTGTCTCTTATCATTATTTTTTTGGGTAATTAATGAAACCCTAAAACCCTACTTAAACCCCTGTCCACATCTCCGCGACCCTTCAACACGTCACCTCCATCTAAAAATATCTAATCGTTTGCTAAAAAAATCTATCCCTTGGATTTTGCTGGATTAAAATGACTATATATACTAATCCGTTGGATCTTGCTTTTTTTTTTTCTAAATTGCTTTTTTTTTGTTTCTAAAATGCTTAAAATAGTTTTACAAGACATCTTAATAAATAATGTAATTTAATACAATGTAAATTATGAGTATTTTTTCTCATTATTTGTTTATCTCAAAAAATGAGTACATAAATTTATCTGTCAAGGCGTAATAGTTATTACTTATAAAAAAAATCATTTGAAGATTTATTTTTTCGATAATATTTTGTTAAAATACGTCAATAATATTTGCAAATTTGAATTCTTGTTTATCTTAAGTTCTGAGTTTTTGGTCTAATAATGATTTACAAAGGAGGTTACAATATAAAATAATTTAATACAAATATAAAAAGAACAGCCTAATGTAGAAAATCTAAAACTTAATTAAGGCGACAAAACATCAACAAATAAACTTTTAATAATAAATTGAAAAAGTTTGTGAATACACAATTAATTAAGGCGACAAAATACCGTGTGAATACAAAATTAGTTGTTTGGAGATGGAAGGACCAGAATGCCCTCCAGCGCACACACAGAAACCAAAGCCAAAAGAGTGAGAGGTCTCCCTTCCAATCATCATCATCATCTCACTGCAGGGCACGCCGCCTTCCCTTCGCTTCTCCTCTCTCTCTCTCTCTCTCCCTCTCCTTCCATCGCCCCCCAAAACCCTCTGAGGTACTATTCTTCTTCTCTTGCGTTTGCTTGCCATCGCTCTTCTCTGCTCTCCAATCCTCCGATTCCCCCCTCCGCCGTTGATTCTTGAAGCGCCGGTCGAGGCGATCTCTCAGGGCGCCTCGTGCTCTCCGGGAGCTCTTCGTTTGGCGCCGGGGTTCGAGTTCCGCGGGCTCCGGAGTGGTTCGATCGGAGCAAAGGTCGATCTCGTTTTTTGGAGTGCGCGAAGGATTTCGGTCGGCGTTATTGTTGTTTTTTTTTTTGTTTTGCATAAATAAAGCGGTGGAAAAATCTCTTCTTTTGATGTCGTCCTCGTGTGTTCGGCTTGTTCTTTCTCTGGCGTTTTGGTTTATTGGGAAACTGGGTTTTTGATGCCCACATCCATTCAGTTCAATGCCATAAAGCTGCTGCTTTCAGAACTTCTCTTTTTATCATTTCGTATCTTCTTCAAGTGACGTTGTTTGTCTGTTCGAGCTTTTGTTGAGCATTTACTCGCAGAAGTATTTATGATTGTAGTATTTTGTTGTTATTTAATGCACAGAGATTCTTTCTTTCTTTTGCCTTCCATGAGTTCCCTCAAATATTTTCTTCTCTCTTCTTTCTGCGTTGATGATCCACATGCTGCAATGTTTATGTTAAGCGAATGAACGTTTATCATCAATGGTATTGTTTGCAAACATCTTTGTTAGATTGAATATTTGATTTTCCTGGGTTATTTGCTTCGAATAAATCATTTTTCAGGGAGGCTGGCCGTGTGTTTGCCTGAGTTAGATAATATTTTTGCAATTATGTTTAAACTTTTTTTGGTTTTCTTGTCGCACCATTTAGGATTACTCATGGCTGGCAAAGTTAACAAGGGGAAGAACAAAGGAAGGACAGTGAATTCTGAGCCTGTCATTTCCATGGAGACCGAATCAACATTGCCTGATTCATCAACAGCATCTTCTGATGCTCCTGAAGACTTGAAGACATCAAATGGTGGCGCAGATGGAGATGTGGACCTGAGCAGTAGTCCCCCTGCAGTGGATGGGGCTGCAGCTGACAAAGCTGAGGATGGAAATCCAACTCAAGCAGCTACCAAGAAGCAGGCTGAAGGTGAATATTATTTCTTTGTTCGGTTGTCATGGTGGATGCATGTTTCATGGTTGAAAAGCTGATTGAGAATGTCCTTTGCCTGTTAAATTTTGACCCTGGCTTAAGTGTCCATTATGGATCGGCTTCCTTTTGAATGTATGCCAGAAGAGCAAAGAAAATAATTGTAACAAATATGGTTGATAAATTTTATGAGTGACTTCATTTGGTTATCTAAGATTGGTCCAACGCACAGTGTTTTTTTGTTTAATTATTATCAACATTTGATTGATATGTATCTGACCGTGAACTTCTGCAAACATATATATGTCCATTTTTCTTGGTTAAACATCTGTATGTTCATTTTTCGTTGTTTCCTTTGTAACAGGTGAAGTTCATCTCTATCCTGTTACTGTCAAGGCACAGTCTGGGGAAAAACTGGAGTTACAGGTAGCCTTTAGTTTAAATTATCACAATAAAATCCTAATGAAGAAATGAATTCTTAAAGAAAATATATGTATTTAGGCTCATTGTAAACTGAGCCAATATAAGGGCTAGACTTAGCTTTATGTGTTAGTTGACCGTTCAAACTTCAATAATGGCCACACATATGCAACGTGTAAAAAAGTCGAATCTAATTTTGTTACTTGAAATTGAATTATTGTGCTGAGAAGAAAGAAGATATTGGAATATCAAAAAACAAATACTTGTGACAAATTCCATGTTTCAACTATTTGTTTGTTTTGATTGTTGTTTTTAACTGATTATTAAATATGAACATACTAATATGTCTTTTTTTTAGAAAACCTGTTGTTAATGCATTGTTGTTACTTTCTCATTATCTCTTGAACTTTTTTCTTGGTTTATGTTGTGTGAGGTAATAGCGAAAGCAATATGTCTTTTTAATACTTGATATATTCTGAATAAATTTTGGAGACGATCATCCAACTTTACCTTTTGCACCAATACAGTAACTAAACTTTACTTTGTAATAACACGGTCATCTAGCTTATAAGATCTTTTAGCCGTGGTCATATTGACTGGCTATTGTTGATTTCACAGTTTATGTTCATACGTGGTTGCCACACACACATCACTCTCACATCCACATCATCACTAGATATTATAATATTATTTCTCTCTCCTATGGGTAAAATGAAAAAAAAAAGGAAAAAAGGGGTGACAACCCCTATTCACTGGGGCGGCGGCCCTCCTCATCGGCGCAGGGGGCAGCGGCCACCCTAGGAACAGGAGCTGCTGCCCTTTTTTTAAAATGTTCTCGAATGTTTTATTATTATTTATTATTTTATTATTTTTGGCTAGTAGGAGAGAGAAAATAATATTTTAATTTTCAACATGGAATAGAGCGGTAATTTAAAAATTGAAAAATCAACGATGATCAATAAAAAAGACTGCAACTGAAAGAATTTATTAGTTGGGCGACATTGTAGTTACAAATTAAAATTTAGTGACCGTATTGATAAGGGCTAAAGCTGGATGACCATTTGGGAAATTTATTTGAATGTTCTATGTTTTATTTTTCTTCTATTGTGTTTATATTTCGATGGCTTACTTGTTTATTCTTACTTTTTCATGAAAACTATGCAGCTAAGTCCGAGTGATAATGTTTTGGATATCAAACAGTTTCTCCTTGATGCCTCAGAAACTTGCTATTTTACATGCTATGATCTGATTCTGCATACTAAAGATGGTTCCCTCCATCACATGGAGGATTACAATGAAGTTTCTGAGGTTGCAGATATAACTACTGGTGGTTGCTATATAGAGATGGTTGGAGGTTTGCACAATTAACACATGGTTTTTCAAATTCTAATGGCAGTTTTAGGAACCAATAATTTGCATGCACTTTGGTCTTTCAGCACTGTACGATGACAGATCCATAAGGGGTCATGTTCGCCGTGCCCGTGAATTGTTTTCTCTCTCATCTCTGCAAACTTCGCTGTCAACTCTTCTAGCATTGCAGCATGAAAATTCTCATCAAAAGAATGCAGGTTTTTCTGTATTTTATTGCTGTTCAATTATTTTTTATCAAAAAATTTCATCTTCTTATCTTTGTATTTGACTAAACATGCAAAGTAGTCTTCACACTAATTGTTTGTTTACTGTCATGCAGATTTGGCAAAATCAGAATCTGCAGAGCTTGATGGATTAGGCTTCATGGAGGATATTACAGGTGCCCTACCGAAACTTGTGACACCAGCATCACCATCTAAGGAGATAGCATGTGTTGAAAGCATAGTATTTTCGTCTTTCAATCCTCCTCCGACTTATAGAAGGTGAATCATTCTATACCATACTTTCTGGTTTCCTTCTTACTTTACTGGTTGGTGTAAGATGTTGACCTGCCCTACATCACACTTTTCTTTTGAAAAGGAATGTATAAACTTATTTTGACACAGATCCATATTTTCTTAGTCACCTAATCACACTTTGTGTCCATCTTCTTTCCATTTTTCTTAATGGCATAAATACTGTCTGTTGACTTCATTTGCTATCAAAATCTGCAGTATTCATGGCTTAGAAAGTGTTTTGAAATGGGAGTTGGTGACACCTAATTCAGTTATTTATTCCTTTCAGGCTAGTAGGGGATCTGATATATTTAGATGTTGTGACACTGGAAGGCAATAAATTTTGCATCACTGGAACTACGAAGGGCTTTTATATTAATTCTAGTACAGGAAACATTCTTGACCCAAAACCAACAAAAGTTGCGCATGAGGCGAGCACTTTAGTAGGTGTGCTTCAAAAAATCAGCAACAAGTTCAGGAAAGGTATGACAAGTTTATCCAGTAAATTCTTGAGCACTTGAACATTCGGGTGACAGTATTTATCTATAGGCTTTCGTGAAATTCTGGACCAGAAGGCTTCAGCACATCCCTACGAAAATGTTCAGTCTCTGTTGCCTCCACCGAATACATGGTTGAGGGCTTATCCTGTTCCAGGTACGCATGAGAAGTGGTTGATTGCCCCTGTTCTCCTTTTCTTTTTTATATTTTTTGCTCATGTGCATTAGCTTTAAAGTAAAACTTGAGAAAGCATGTTATTAGTCATTGTGGAACTTATGCCTTTTTAACACCACTGCTTGTTCTAGATCCACTTATGGAATGTTAACATAACCTTTAATTTCTCCAAAATTGGAAAAGGGACACTTCTGGCTGAATATAACTATAATATTAGTAATATTTATATTCATCTTTGAAAAACCATTAAATTTAAGCATGATTTCCATACACAAATCAGCTTATACACGAACATCTTGGAAATTTTGTTTTCATGGATCATTGCTGTAGAAGTATAATATGGCTGTGATGATCAAGTTGTAGGCTGTCAAGTAACGGTGGGAAGTGATTGAGAGAATGATTACGGCAATAAGGATAATCATTACAGTAAAAAGATCAATCTCTTGGATAATAGCAGTTGAACTGGTTTAGTTAGTTCCCCAGATATTCAATCATTTGCCTTGATTTGTCAACATTTGCAAGGATACTTTCATTGAGATGTTAGGAACCATGAAACTTCCCTGACATAATTGTCGCTGGTCATCATGAATGTCAATTATTAGATTATCAGAACATGATACATCTTCAATGAGTCAGTTTGATAATTGAACATGATATCCATGTATTTGCAGTTTGATGATTGTCATTGGAACTTAGCTTTCTGAAGTACAGATCATTTTTGCCATATATTCTTTTAAAATCTTACACAAGTTGCATTGTGTCCATTTTCAGACCATAAACGGGATGCAGCTAGAGCAGAGGATGCTCTTGCTCTTACGTATGGAAGTGAACTAGGTGTAATGCAGAGAGACTGGAATGAAGAACTACAATCATGTCGGGAGTTCCCTCATAAGACTTTCCAGGAAAGGTGTGTTATGCTTGTCATGCCTTGTTCTAACTCATTTATGTTCTGTTTCAACTTCCAACTATTTTTAGAATCTGCAATTGACTTATGATTGTACTTTTCTTGTAGGATATTGCGTGATAGGGCCCTTTATAAGGTAACAAGTGATTTTGTTGATGCAGCAACTAAAGGTGCAATTGGAGTAATTAATAGATGTATACCCCCTATCAATCCAACAGATCCGGAATGTTTTCATATGTAAGTGGAATTGGAATAACCTGTTTCCGGCTCACCAAAAGAAAAGAATAATCTGTTTCCATGCATTATAGTTGCATTGTAAATCTGATAATAACTTTTCCGAATAGGTAATTGTCATGCACAATAACTTCTTGACACTTTGCGTATCCTTCTTTTCTATTAAAACTTGACTAAATAGATTCATCTGGACTATATGAAATGTTTCAAACCACAAACAGTGTTAAGTTAGTGGCCAAACTGCAAATAAACTATGTTCGGTTGGACAAAACTTTTGTGTTCTATTTTCTAGAGCAAATAGGATTAGCATTAATTTGGACCTGAGTTTAGTATTTTATGAAATTTCACATCTTTAACATAATTTTTTGTTATCGAGTCCCTGAACAAGCTAAGGCAAGAAGGGACACAGGGCTAACATCTTAAGGTTGTCTGTAATTGTTATAGTTGTGCTACTAGAAATTGGCTTGGGAATCAAAATTCTATTCAAATGCACTTTATATTTGTCCTTCAAAAAAACGCGCTTGGTGTTTTATGGTAGTATGAAAATAATATGTGATATCTTGGCCTTCTATTTTTCAACTTAGTTCTGCGTAATACATATATAATATTTTACATATGAGATGATAATCTACAATGTTGAATCTTTTTACTACCTTTATTTTTTAAAAGTGAAAAGGATGATTGCCAAGCTACGCAACCATCCAGATTTATTGATGGAATGGTGGTTACATGTGGTTACAATATTACACTGAGATACATATTAACACTCCATCCAGTCTCTCACCATCCATCTTGCAATAGATACCATGTTCTCTACATAGCTTCGTTCCCTTCTGAAAATAATTCCATTACCTTTATTTTTTACTACCTTTATGAAGTCACTTTAAACACATGCTTCTAAAAAAATTGTGCTTCTCATAATTAACTTCTTTGTTCAACTTCCATCAGGTATGTGTACAATAACATTTTCTTTAGCTTTGCTGTTGATGCTGATCTTGGGCATATATCCAAAGATCATGATTTGAGTCTTCAAATAAATCTTCGTCATGGTTCTGAGAATGGAAGAATCTTGTCCTCAGCAAGGGCTTCTAGTAATGTATCATGTGAAACTAATGACAACTCAAGCCCATGCACATCTGCTAGTTCAGATACTCGACACCATACTGTGTCTGATGGTAGTGCTGAGTTGCAGTTAACTGATAGCGAGCAGGCGACGTATGCATCTGCAAACAATGATTTAAAAGGAACCAAAGCTTACCAGGAAGCTGATATTCCTGGACTTTACAACCTTGCTATGGCTATAGTTGATTACAGAGGTTATAGAGTGGTAGCACAGGTACAGTTACAAACCTTTTGTCAAGTTCTTCAAATCATCCTTGATACTCTTTTATCTTTTGTTAATCTGTTTCTTAGAAATCCCTTATTATCTGTTACTTGAATGTGTACTTAGAAAATTTTCTTGATGCTTTGATATTCTTTATTGGTTGGAGCAAGTGACATGAATTGTTGAAACATACAGTAGATTAGGGGTCTGTTTGGCTTAGCTTAATGCTGATAAGCATTTTAAGTGCTGAACTTATTTTAAAATGTAAGTAGTTATATGTTTGGATAAAAGTGCTGATAATATCAACAAGTAGTTGCAATGTTTGTTAAAATAAATATTGACTAGGATATCCTTGAAATTATATGATAAACATATTAAAAGAATATGGATAAAAGAGTAATATAATTGGTTAAAAAAAATAAGCCAACAACTTTGAAAATAAGCAGGGTACCCCCTGCTTATTTTTTTCGACTTATAAGTTGTTACCCTAACAACTTATAAGTACAACTTTTTATTTACCAAACATGGAGAGTTTTTAAAATCAACTTATAAGTAATTTTAAACTACTTATAAGCTAAGCCAAACAGGCCCTAGGTCCTCTTGAAATTCTTTGTTCTTTCAACGTCTTTTCTAATGAATTTAAAGTTGCTTGCTAGATCTATGTGTACAATCCCCTCGATCATAGTAGAACTTTATTGTGTACGGTGCTTGTACTTGTTTGTTTGATTGTTAGAACTTTCTAATGAAATAAATATCGCGCATAATAAGGAGATGACAGCTTTCTCAAGAAAAAAAGTTGATACTGCATTATTGATGGTTAGGGTTTATGCAGATAAATAAGAGTTGGAAATCTCTTTCTCACTAATTCAAATTTTGTTTCATTTCTTATGACTTCTGTTGTTTGCCCTATTCACTTCCAAATGAGATCAAAGTTTTGTTTTGGCTTGGTGTTGGAAGATCAAATAGGTAGCATTTGATGTCTCAGGTTGTTTATGGATTTGTGCTTAGTTTGAAAATGAGATAATCTTGGTGTAGTATTTCTTCATTACTCATGTTCATTAAATTTTTTATATTGCAATGCAATTTAGTTAGTTATGTAATCTCATTTTAGTGCCTATTCTCTGACAGCATGCTGTACTTTTGCCACTGCTTTTATTCATAGTGGTCATATTTCTGTGTTTTATTTGCATTTTTTTATGTTCCAATTGCAGAGCATCATTCCTGGCATCCTTCAAGGAGACAAGTCTGATTCCCTCCTGTATGGTTCGGTAGACAATGGAAAGAAGATCTGTTGGAACGAATCCTTTCATTCTAAGGTGGGCAACTATTTCAACTCTGAGTATTTGATACAGTTCCTTCTTCTATAGGTATGTGGGGTTGTGTCTTGTGCTGATTAATTAAATCATTGAAACACACCAGGTTGAACTCTGTTGTCCTCCTTATTTGTCCTTCTTAGCTTTTTTAGCCGAGTTATCCCTTTCCTGTACCCCATCAAAACGTTCAGGCTGCACCCAATGCCATTTGAGGTGGAAGGGGGAGGAGCAATTTCTCCTCCACAAAAAAACACAAGGGAAAAGCGACAATAAAACACATTGGGCTTTCTTTTCGATTAAGTAGAATTTCTTTGTCATCAGGAGTGGCATCCACAAGAGGGCTCTTGTTGCAATAAACTCCATGGTCTCTAAGACGGAGAACTGGAGAAGAGGGTCCAGAGATTTGATAGTTCTTTTGTTTTTTTGAGAAAATGCATCTCTTCTTGTCCAACAGCTCTCCGATGGTTATGAATTTATGGGAACTAGATAACTATTGTGGGTTGTCGATAAAATAGAGAACACAACACCAAAAAAGATGAAGAAAAATAAATAAATATTGAAAATAAGAGGCCTCAGAATCTTTAGCTACTAGTTTCCAACAAGATAGTCCATGAGGAATTGGTCTAAATTCCGAATCATACAAACTTCATTAACTCTATCCACAAAATGGTTACAACAATGTATATGTAACTATTTTCTTACAGAAAAGATAAACATGCAAATATTGGTAGAGATGGTGTGACAGTTTTGACATCAGTAATAAGATGTGGGGAATTGTGGCATAAGTTGGTTTAGAGAACTGCTAGTGTTAGTGGGAGGTTGTGGCAGAATTTGATGTAGACAGCTGCCATATCCTGCTAGATGATTTTGTAACTATCACGTGTCATGGTTCCTATTGGTGGCACTTTCATTTCAAGAATCACTGCTGAGCGGTCTTCTTTTTTTGGATGCAACACCCCGCCTCCTCCTTGCTGCACATAGTGTTGGTTCGGCATGGTTCAAAGTGTTGGTTCATGGACTGAAACTTACCTGCATTGACAACAGATTTAACCATCTGTGTTTTGATAGAAATTTTCATATAGCATTACCTTCATTGATAATTTTTTTTTGCTTTAAAATTGCAGAATCTTTTATGGTTTACATGACAACTAGCATGCAACGACATTCGTTAACATTTATACCTCTCACTAAAGATGAGATTCGAAGCCGAGTTATGTGAAAATTAGTATTGCTAAATGATGCCCTAGCTTCATGATAAAGTGACTTGTAGTTTTGACATCGAAGTTATATATTATACAATCATAGTGGTTAACTTTTAAGGATGATGATCTTACTCGTTCAAGCAGAAGGTGTTTTGCTGTCATTTGAGTGAGTGATATGTGAACGTAGGGAGACAAACTGTAATATAACATTTGAGTTTTTGTATTACATTGACTGCTATCTTCTTCCTGGCAGATGGTTGTATTGAACACTTTGCAGGCTTTCGTTTCAGATGCTTTTCTCATGATGCAACTAGCATTTCATAACACCATTTATGTCTGATAGGTGTTAGAGGCTGCTAAACGTCTTCATTTGAAGGAACATGCTGTTCTAGATGGTTCTGGAAATGTTGTCAATTTGGCTGCTCCAGTGGAATGTAAGGGTATAATTGGTGGTGATAACAGGTAATTCGTAAAGACTCGTAGCTCGTATACATACCTTCATAATATTCTTGCATAACAAATGTATACAGTGTTTTTCTTAAAATTGTTTGGTCCTTATATATTACAGTTATATATGCCACATTCCTTTCAATTAGAAACCATATTCTAGATACATTTCCCTGCAATCTGTGGAATTGAGGTCAAATTTGTGTTTGAAATGTCACCGAAATAATCGAGTCTTCTTATCATGACACTTTTATCCATGGGCTACAAATGTGATGCTGGTCTGCTCAGTCCATGGACGTCTTTTGGGTAATATGGCTACAAAACAACCATGCCATTTTTTGGGGCGGAGAGAATTCTTGTATAGAGAATGTTGTAGATAATATTTTCTTTCTATTTAGATAGAGGACGGAACCTCCTTTGGTTTTGAGATGGAGCTTTTTCCAGTCATTGTTTTCCCCTTGAAAAAAAAAATCATTGAGAAGGTGGTTGTACGCTGTGTCACATAATCTCGCGATAAATCAAGGTCTCGGATTTGATTTTCACTGTGGGACTCATGTCTTTTTTATTTCTAGTTTCCTTTTCATGTACAAGTTTCCTGGGTTTCCCTGTTAGTACTTTTTTTTTGTGTCTTCAATAACTTGAGATAAAACTGCTGAGCTTTATTTTAAAACATGATTAGTAATTCTAACTTAATGTCTCGACGTAAACATATGATGATTGGTTTATTTCTGTTTGATCTTATAGTAGAATACCATATTTTTTTGAAAGAAGTAGGATAACATTATGCTTTAGGATATTTGTTTTAATGATTTCAAATATTTTATCTACTATGAAAAACAGAAGCTGAAAGTTAATGATATGTGAAGAATTAGTATATTATATTTGGATGATAAACCTATGATCGTCTAAAAAGGCTGATGCTTCGTCCTTGAAAAAAATGAAATGATCTGTATTGCTCTGCAGAATTGTTTTCTGATTTTCTGCCATGTTCAGGCACTATCTTTTGGATTTGATGAGGGTGACCCCTCGAGATGCAAACTATATTGGACCGGAGCACCGATTTTGTGTCCTTAGACCAGAACTCATTGTTTCCTTCTGCGAGGTACTGATTTGTGATTATAAGTGAATGACTCTTGTAACACAATGCTTGTGTTTAATCAAGCATTTTTCATCTTTGACATGATACAGGCTGAAGCAGCAGAGAAGTCAGATGCTAGTTCTAAAAATGCTGATGAGACTTCAGGTGAATCAGAATTGCAAGATGGTACAAGTGCTGATGCAACAAAGGTAGGCTAATATTGAGTTAAGGTTCATGCTTATTATAATTTCTGTTCATCAATGAATGAGGATGACTGGCAACCATCCTTTCCTCTCTCAAAAAAACTGTTATTTTGACCTCTAAATATACATTTGAGACTCATAATTGATTGTTTTTGGCTTGAGAAACTTGCAACAATGCTCTGTTGTCTCACTTTCCACTTATATTTCTGGAAACAGAAGTCATGAAGTGAATGACATTATTAAGGTTGTCACCTTTTGTCACAAAGGTGAAATTGCTAAAGGCTATGTGGCTCAGTACTGCATCTCTAAGTTGGCAACTCACAATTGATATTTGTTGGCTTGTGATAACTTACCACAACACTCTCCGTCACATTCCATGTACTTTTTTAAACATAAACCATTTCGTTGACAACATTACTGAGGGGGGTCACCTTTCGTTTTAAGGGTGAAATTGGGAAGGCTGTGCGATACAGTACCATATCACGCCTTCTTGCGGTTGACACAATTATTGTCAGGTCAAAGAGATTTAATTTTGTTGCCACTTGAATCCTTTAAATATATGAGAAATAATAGTTGGATGGTAAACTTTTTTTTTAGTCGAAGAGATTTATTTCTATTGCCATTTGAATCCTTTACATATATAAGAAATAATAGTTGGGTGATAAACCTTTTATAATAAAGGACTCTTGCACTCTTTCACTAAGCTTAACAATCACCTTAGGTTCATACAAGGACGGAACTATTCAATAGTGGGGGCTGCATTTTTTGAGTTCCAATGTATATGTATATATAATATGATTTTGAAGTTTTAATAAGGGGTTCACCCATCTCAGTTATTTGAAAAAATGTCTTAACAGTTTTGTAATAATGTTTTTAATAAATAAATTTTAGTTAACAGTAATATATGTTTTAAAGTTATATAAAGACTTGATTCCTTCTAAATTAAAATTTAAAATTTTCATTCATGTATATATGATAAATAATAGTTGGATGGTAAACCTTTTTTTTTAGTCGTAGAGATTTGTTTCTATTGCCACTTGAATCCTTTACATATACAAGATATAATACTTGCGTGATAAACCTTTTATAATAAAGGACACTAGGACTCTTGTCACTAAGCTTAACAATCACCTTATGTTCATACAAGGACGGAATTATTCAATAGTGGGGGTGCATTTTTTAGGTTGCAATGTATATGTATATATACAATATGATTTTGAAATTTTAATAAGGGCTTCACCCCTCTCATTTCTTTGAAAAAATGTTTAACAGTATGTAGTAATGTTTTTAATAAATAACTTTTAGTTAACAGTAATATATATTTAAAATTATATAAAGACTTCGCTTCTTCTAAATTGAAAGTTAAATTGTCAAGTATATTTATATATATATTTAAAATTTCCATTCATTTTTTAATATTTTGTAATTTTAAATTGAGTATTTTTATTTTTTACATTATTTTGATATATTTTTGGCCTGTCCCAGTTTTTGTCCTGGGTCTGGCCCTGGTCTCATATCATGCGTCTCCTAGAAGCACAATAGTCGTTAAGCAGGAAAACAATTAAATTGTGGTCGGTTTAAATATGCACCGGCTAGGATCCAGCTTGCATCATGCGAGAATAGCTTATGGGTCTTTTGCCCATTGTTTCATCTTTATTTATGGGCCTTTAGTATAGGTCTTTTAATTAGTTTTCCTTTTATTTATGTTTTCATGTTATGATTACATGGAATGTTCAGAACTTTATATAAATCCCATATGATTGTATTAGAACTTATACTTTAATGGATAAAATTCTGATTTGGTTTAGTTCGTAAGCGGATAACTTAATTAGGTTTAAGTGGACAGCTTAGTTAGGGTTTAGGAGTAGTTTAACTTAGTAGATCTTCATCAGAGAGTCCAAGATGCACCTCATGCATGTTCTTATTCTTTGTTATTATTATATTTTGGGCCAAAGTTCACATCCATAAGGGGGAGCTACACCCTTGGATGCTAAGAGCCGGCGGTGAGAGTGTAATGACAATTACTGTACTTTTCACTTTAACCTTCTCTACTAGAATCATAAGTCTGTTTGTGTAGGCTGGCCCTGTGGAAGGATCCCAGGATTCTAATGAAGTCTCAGAAGATGCTACACGTCGGGTGCCCAATGCAGAGATATTTTTCAACCCAAATGTTTTTACTGAGTTTAAATTGGCTGGAACTGAAGAGGTAATATATACTTACATGATTCTGTACTGCTATTTAACCACTCTTCGCTTAAACTACCTTTCATTAACCTTGTGTCTATCATTCTGTTACTAGGAAGTTGCTGCTGATGAAGCAATTGTTAAAAAAATTGGATCTTATCTCCTTGATAATGTTCTCCCAAAATTTGTTCAAGATCTATGTTCTCTTGAGACCTCACCTATGGATGGCCAATCATTAACAGATGCCCTACACGCTCATGGGATAAACATTCGCTATCTTGGAAAGGTAAGCTTCTTTGACAGGCCTATCATTTATCTCAAAAGACATACTTAATCTTCTTATGTTCTCAGGTGGCTGGCATGGTGAAACATTTCTCTCACTTGTGGGATCTCTGTTGCACTGAGATCATTGTTAGGTCAACAAAGCATATTCTAAAGGTTCGAGTTACTAAATCTTGTTAATATTTCCCTTGTAATTTTGTCCATGGACCATCAAATTAGATTGTCTTCGGAGCCTTATTTACTTGTCCATAATGTCTTGTACTAATCTTCCTCACCTGTATATTATTGTCTTTAATAAAGATCACTCGAAATTTGGCATTGGATATTAATCCATGATAATAAGCATTGGATACCTATGCCATTTTCCATATGATGTTTACTGTTGTAGATCTTTCAGCTTTAATACTGATATCTTGCTTTTGTCTGTTTATGATATGTTTGGGCTTTAACTTTACATCAGGATGTGCTTAGAGAAACTCAGGATCATGATCTTGGTCCAGCCATTGCACATTTCTTCAATTGTTTTTTTGGTCATATTTCAACAGCCAGCACAAAGGGCAACACAAATGATTTGCAATCGAAGGCATCAAAAAAGGTTGGTCTCATTCTTGAACCTCCGAATGTTGGATGGATGTATATGAATGGCTTCTTATGCATTTTATGTATGAATGTGCATATTTTTTCTCTTTGTTTGTGAGACATGCTATGGCAAAATATTTTCAAACATTTAGGTTGTCCTTGCTTTCTTAATTTTATTGGTCTTATTTGCTAATAACATTAGTCAGCAGATTAATAGATGATCACTTGTCTTGATTTTCATGATTGTTTATGCTCCACTGGACCTGCAAAACACCTGTTTTGAAATGTTATGGATCCCTTTAATGGCAGGTGAGGCTTATATACTTTGAACTCCTAAAAGTAACTGGTTGTTAATTGCTTTATTTTCAAGAAACATTTTAATAGGATTGGTTCTCCCGTGACCAATTTATTGTATGATTGAAATGCAGAGAAAATTATCCAAATTTTTTATGAGTAGGTTACTTAAGTTTTATAAATTGATATTAAAAGTCTGCAATATACAGAACCAGTTTGTCTAAGATTACCTGAATTGCCTTAAAATAAGATTGTTTCACTGAACAATAAATAGAAACTTCATTTGAGAGGTTTAATTGCTTTACCTGAAATACATACAGGGAGTGAAATTTCTTGATGAATCAAGTAGATAGTCACATCAATTAAATTTCTAAATGCAGCAAAGAAGTTGGCTTTCTGATCATTGCATGATTAGTGATAGTTATATACAAATATTTTAAATGCAGTAAACAAGTTGTGACCTTTTTTATCTCTTAAACTTGTAGAATTCTTGAATAAGATATTTCAAGTTTAAGAACATGTGACTAATAGGGTTTCATTTGTCTCTACTGATGTTGGACCTGCAACATATTGAAATATTTGAAGTTTCACCCTACAGGATCTATTTCTCCTTGTTCAGTTTTTGTGAATTTGAGTTTCTTTGTTTGACATGTTTGTAGAAGTTTTTGCCTGTTTATTTTCCTCTTCTAGTCTTTAGAGTCTTTTATGCTATAATCTGAATTGAAACTAAAATTTGGTGTTATAAAGTCATGAAGTTTGTGTTCATTTGGCGAAAACTATTTTTGTTTGATACTTTGAAGTTTATTTCGTGTTGTATTCATAAGTAAATCTGTCATGATTAATTTTTTATTTACTAATGGAGATCTTAATAAACTTGCTATCTTATGGTCTATTGTTTGCTAGGCTCAACAAAACAAAGAATTTCTTCATAAATCTGTAAAAGGGCAAAGGAGGTCAAGCCATGGAACTTCATCTAAAGAAAACAACTCAGCATATATGCTTTTGACATCTGAAAGCCTGTGGTCTTATATTCAAGATTTTATGAAGTTAAAATATCAGGTACGATTATTTGCCAGCATTTTCTTGTTTCATATAAAAAGTCTCACTTTTACTTGCTCTAACTTTGTTCGGTATAATGAAGTTTGAGCTAGAAGAGGATGCAAAATTGTGGGTCAGAAAAATTGCAGTTGTGCGGAATCTATGCCAAAAGGTGAATCCTTTTACATACTGCTCATTTGTTCGGTAACTTTGTCTTGTGCTTAAAGCGTTCAATATATGTTTAGCGATGTCTATAAAGTTAGTTTCAAATTCATCAAAAATGAATTTGTTAAGATTAGATGAAATGAAGTGTGAGGTGTTGAGAAGGTGGTTGTGGTGCAGTGACATACAACCCCACTGTAGACCAATTAGTCTTGAGTTTGATTCCCACTATGAGACTTTTCATGCCCTTTTTACCTTCTCAAAAAACTTTTCATGTTAAGATTTTTGTGTGGTTGTTAGTCTGTAATGATTCTTAACACTATTCCATAAATGTCTTATTTTATTCAGAATTCATGATGTTACTCTTAGCATCATAATTAAGACAATGTAGGTCATCTTGCTTTTGGGATCACTACCTCTTGTAGTAACATAATACTTTTTGTGATTATGTATCTTCATCTCTGTACCCGCACCAGGTTGGGATAACAATTGCAGCACGCAAGTATGATCTCGAGTCTACAGCACCATTTCAGAGCTCTGATATTTTGGATCTCCAACCAATCACTAAGCATTCAGTTCCATTGTGTTCGGAAGCAAGGGATCTTATGGGGGCAGGGAAAGCTAGATTGGCTGAGGTAGTTACCGTATTTTGTGCACAGACCTTTCTTTTAGGAACTATTTCCATGAGCATACGTTTGTTAGTGTCTTTGACTATTCTTTATGTTGTCTGGCAAGCAACATTAACTGTATGATACTGTTACAGGGGCTGTTAAGTGAGGCTCACACCTTTTTCTCTGAAGCATTCACAGTACTTCAACAGGTTTGTAGTTGTCTTTTGTTTTCCTCTGAGCCCTACATGTCTATGTTCTAAATTCTCAGAAGCTGTCCATTGCAGGTTACAGGTCCTATACATAGGGATGTTGCCAACTGTTGCAGGTTAGTTTGCACCTTTCGTTGTTATATTGGTTCATGTCAAACATTGTGCTGTAATTTGCTTCATGCCACATTACCACTTCATCATTTTGAGGAAAGGAGTCCTAAATAGGCATGTATTTATTTATTGTAGAAAATGTTGCCATTTTTTATGTGTATTGTGAACCATGGGCTAATTATTTAAGTTCCATTTTATCTTTAATTTGGATGTATATGATATTGTTCTACTAAAATTGGCCTTAGATTCATAAGTTGTATGTTTATTTTTGTCGTTTAGTTGTTGTAGGTATCTTATTTTGTGCGTCTCTACTTTTCTGATCTTCCCAGGTATCTTGCAATGATCTTATATCATGCTGGAGATATGGCAGGAGCCATTGTGCATCAACATAAAGAACTTATCATAAATGAGCGTTGCCTTGGTTTAGATCACCCTGACACTGCACACAGGTAGGTGCATGAGCTTCCCTTCTTTTGGTACATGCTAGCCTGCTTTCTACTACTATTCTTGACTAAACTATTCTACTCATTGTTTTAGCTACGGCAACATGGCCCTTTTCTATCATGGCATGAATCAAACAGAACTTGCTCTACGACACATGTCTCGGACATTGCTCTTATTAAGTTTAACATCTGGGCCTGATCATCCGGATGTTGCGTCAACTTTTATAAATGTTGCAATGATGTACCAAGAGGCTGGAAACATGAATGCTGCACTCCGATATTTGCAGGAGGCCTTGAAAAAGAATGAGCGCCTTCTTGGTCTTGAGCATATCCAGACTGCAGTATGCTATCATGCCTTTGCTCTTGCTTATAACTGCATGGGTGCCTATAAACTCTCTGTACAGGTAAGTGTTTCTGTTGGAGTTATGGGATGGGGATTGCCAGTTCTTCATGGATGAGGTATTACAGAACTTAATTGATCTTCTGATGGCAGCAAGAGAAGAAAACATATGACATACTTGCTAAGCAGCTTGGAGAGGATGATCCAAGAACACGAGATTCAGAAAACTGGATAAAGACATTTCAAATGCGTGAGCAAGAGGTAAATAAAAGTTCATTAACAACATGGACATTCTCTAAACACCGATAGAAGAGATCATAAACAATTAATCAGAAACTGCTGCATAATTTTTAAGCATGCAAAAATGCTGAAGGGACTCAGAGAATTGAGAAAATAAAAAAATAATTATTTGAGTTAGAAGAATATTAATTAAATGTACAAGGTGGGGAATAGAGTAAAAAGATCTATGGGGTTGTTTCTTCCTTTGGTTATTTCCCTTTCAGAAAGAAAGAGAATAGGTCGAAGAGCGAAACACATCGGATGCTATAGAATGATTAGTTGGTCAAAGATATATCTCATGCAAAATGGACTAAATTTTTTCAATGCATGACTTAGCCTGGTTTTATTACAATGACCCAAGTAACTGATGGCTTAGTAGATTTTATATAACTGTTGTCCTGAGCTATTCATTGTTAAGTGTTTGCGAAGTCAGGTAAATGCATCTTTTTGTTCAATTTATTACATGATACTATTTGTGTAACAACTTTAGGCACCACTTGTTGTTAGCATGCATGCGCATTTATATGCCATTAAACATCCCACACGTTTGTCTTTATGTATTTTAGTTCACTTGTAAGTCCTTTTTTCACTTTCTGTAAATGGCAACTAAATGGATGTGAGTCTCAATAATTTGAAGCCCCTTCTTTTCCTCAGAAACAAAAAGGTCCTTCTGTGGATATTGCTTCTGCCCTCAAGACAATAAAGGTACCTCCATGCACTTCGTTGTTTCAAGAATTTTCATTGTTCCTTCTTAGACGTGCTATCATACTTACGTTGTGCTCAGCGATCATGAGTCTTTATAGTGTTGTGAATGTGATTGATAAATAATCTTGTTAAAACACTTCAGAGAAATCTTCCACCTACTGCTATTACAATGCTAAAACTAATAGGATGGTAAGTGTGAATGTGATATATCAGTGTCTTAATTCATATCTTTGTATTTGACAGGCACACCCTGAACTATGGCGTGCTTTCCAGGCAGCAGGTGTGAGTTCTAGAAACGCTAGTGGTTCGACGATCAACAAGTCTCTAAACACCGCTATGATTAGTGAGGCAATTCTTCGTGGAAAGGCAGCTGACGAGAGAGCATCTCGAACAACATCAGGAGCACGGAAAAAGGCTGCGGCAAAGGGCCTCCGTGCACATCAGAATGGTGCTCCTGTTCAAGGTTTGCCCCCTTTGAAGGAGCAACTCCACGCCACAAGTTCCGATATTAGTTCACCTGATGCTCCTGCAAATGCACACTTAGATGTGGGAAAGGTGGATGCAGGCAATAATACCTCCAATGGTTCGTCAGTTGGTATTAAGGATGCCAATGATTCCTCTGTTAAAGATCAAGCTCCTGTTGGATTGGGAACGACTTTGGCTTCTTTGGACTCGAAGAAGCAAAAGTCAAAGCCAAAGGCTTCATCATGACAAAGAAAATAGCTGAAGTTAACTAAAAAACAGTGCATCCAACAAATTTTTTTTTTCAGAAGGATGTGATTTTTCGGGTATTGCAATAAGATAACTGCTAATACCCAATAAGTGAACTCCTCACATGTTATCACTGAATTAGATATGGTGATCTGACTGGAGCATAGAGAGATTTAGATACAACCCTCCCCCTTATGTTTATCTTTTTCTCTTTACCTTAATTTTGACATGATGGATTCTAGCAGAATCTCAGTAAACATTATGATCTTGTTTTGTCTTTTTAGAAATAAATGGTTACTCAACCCCTTTAAGGTGTTTGGACCAAACTTATTCAAGGTGTTTTTCACTTTCTTCTAAATTGGCATTTCGGCCGATGCAAGATTAGAAAATGTCCATTTCCAGTTTGTTAAAATTCTGAATGAAGATATTCATTGTGTGGATTGATTATTGGGCTTTTGTTTTTGTTTTTTTTTTTACCTTGTCAACAAGATCAAAGCACATGTGCCCGAGTTCCATTGCGCCTGATCTTCCTGACATTCTGTATTCAGTAACGAAACTATTCTCCCTGGTAAGACCGAAAATAAAATTGTCTTTGCAGGAGCATTGTACTTGACAGTGAGAATCCAAACTGTTTACTACTTTTCAAAGTGGCGAAAGAATCGATTCCAATTTGGAATTGCTGTTCAATGAAAAAGTTGAACAGCGGGGGGATCTGCTAGCCAATAGATTCTTATTGATTATCAAGGGTGCTCAATCTTGGGTCAATCGGTGTTTAGGTTATTAGCATGATTAATCTGTGCATAGAAAGATTCACTAATTATTAAAGCTTCATTACTAAGTTATTTAAGGTCTTATCTCCCCTTAAAAAAAAATTCGTACATTGATTGCAAAGTTAGTTGACATGGAGATTCTAATATGATAAATCTAAGCTGATAGAGATATCCTTGTGCAGAAAAAAAAGAGAACAAAAACTTTCTTTATTTTTCAGTCATGCTTACCTAATCATATCTGATTACCTGTAGCACGTCATGAGCAAGGGAACTGGAGGTCTGGGAGGCAATCTTTGGTTACAGAGGAGGGCCACCACAGGGGCACCTGTTGGTGCTAAGCAAGAGCAAGCAGCTGACCAATTCTATTTTTAATCCAAAACACAGAATAAAGCTTCCCTGCACAAAAGCATCTTTGCCTAAAGCCTCCAAGGTTTTGCTTTTGCCTCCTTTCTTTTTTGCTTCTCCAAAAACATCTCATTCACTCTTCTGCTTTGGATCTTTCTTTTACTTTGTTAATGCCAAGAAACAACACTTAAAGCCACTCTACAGATTGGCAATACCTGTCCACAAGTGCCTCACTTGAAACACACATCAAAAGGCAGTTCTTAGACGTTTAGTAGTACTTCACACCAAACTTCCCACAACACCCGCCAATGCAACATCTGACTACATCTTTTAAATATTTAAGCTCTAAGAAGTTGGGAGGCATCTTCCTCTTTGCATGAAAGCAAGCGCACGCCATCTGATGAGCAGCAAGCTGCAGGAGCCGCCACCGCCTTCGCTCCTCCGACGTCGGGGTTGATCGTGGAGCGACGAAGGGGGGATCACAGGAATAGATGAAGTTGGTGGTGGAGGTGGTGGAAGCCCGTGATCTTTTCCCCAGGGACGGCGAGGGATCGGCGAGTCCTTTCGTGGAAGTAGACTTCGCGAACCAACGCGCACGGACGCGGACGGTCCGCAAGGACCTCAATCCCGTTTGGAACCAAAGGCTCTCCTTCCACCTCCACGACCCCGACGGCCTCCGTGTGCGCACNCTGCCTGTTCGCGGCCGTGGCGCTCTACATCACGCCGATCCAAGTCATGGCGCTGCTCGTCGGCCTCTACGTGCTCCGCCATCCAAGGTTCAGGAGCAAGCTGCCGTCCGTGCCCGGCAACTTCTTCAAGAGGCTCCCTTCGCGCATCGACAGCATGCTCTGAGCAAAGAGGCAGCTGCCCTGCATGGATTCAGAGTTGACGCCACAATGTTTTTTAATTAGATCATGTACGTAGATTTTTTTTGTTGTGCTTCTTTTTTGTCCTTTTCTTTATATTTTTTTTTGGGTGCGATAACATATTTGTGATGGGTGTGTAACACAATCATCTTGCTTCTTCTCTACATGTATCTATTGGTTGTTTTTTTGTGTGCAGCACATTTGTGTTTGGTTTAGATTTTATGGTTTTTAAGCTCTTTGAACATATAGTTCCAATTCATATCAAATAAAAAGCAAAAGAGTTAATAAAATCAATTTAGCAAATAAGTGCAGTATCTTTTCTTCAGAAATAAACTCAAAACACTGAATTGCAACTCCCTCCTTCTCTCTGTCTGTATTGAACAAATCCTTCTTTCATCTGTCATGATATGAGGAATCAAATGCTCAACAAATGCATGCATAGTAACTCCATGAAGCATTAAAAATGAACATGATAAGCCTGAAAAGACTAACACACAGTATGATTGGATCCTGAATAAAATAGATCCCACCTGCACCCAAGTCATGTTCTATCTATCTGTAACATAGCTATATAGTTCTTTTATGTCTTTGTTGTCACAAATTCACAATCTGCTCACGACCAAGAGAACAAGGTACCAGATGATTAGTGTTAATTTACTTCTGAAAGTAAATAGTGCCAGAAGATGCTCTTGAAACATTATACAGATACGAGATCAAAAAGCATCATGGAAGATTTGGAGGCTGGTCTCTCACATGAGGTAAAGTTGCAGAATATGACCCTTTTATTGTAAGTCTAAAGATCAGATTGCAGAGAATCTCATCCTAAAAGCTTGGTTAGCAAAAAGATAGCACGATGAAAGATGATTTGATCCTTTCAATATGAGAGTCAGTTTGTATAAAAAATAAGATATATATGCAAATATCAACTGCAATAAAAAGGGGATTTGGCGCATAGACAAGATCTCGAGGATTGGAACACCTTCAATATCCTTAGTTGAAAATGCATCTACCTTCTAATTCTACAATAGTGATTATTTATTGTATAAACCAAATTCCTCCACTTTATCAAAGATATGACATTCAGACACAAATTCTTCATCGCTAGTTAAGTCGCCAGTTAGTTTGATGATATAGGAAAACTATGTTTTATACATATGAATCAACTTGGGGAAAGAGTTTTTATCCAAAAAGAATTCATTGGATAGGATGAACTTAGTAAGAAGTCTAATATATATATTATAAGTTATAATAGTTCATATTTAATAAATGTGATTATGGAATTTAACGGGTTTAATTGACACGTTACCTAGAATGTAGGTCCTCCCATGATTATCAACATACCATAAATTTTTAACCAAATTTGGTTGACACACTAACCAGGGGTGTGTCCCGGGTTGAGGGACCGGGAGCTAGTAGCCCCGAGTTCGAGCTCCGGAATCGTCAAATTTGGCCAGAGGAATACCGTTTTGTTCTTGTCCTCGACTCCGGATTAGTCAGGTGCTAGTAGCCCTGGAGATCGGGGGCCCCGCAGGGGTAATCCAAAAAAAAAAACATACCATAAATTTTTGGCACTTGTTGTGTTTTCATGCAAGAGGACACAATAACCCATTCTATTCTCTTTTGGACTTGTCTTTAGTTATGCTTACAATCTCGATAAGAATGGTTGGCTCTCCCACTTCTTGCATTTGAAGTAGCGATATTTGGTATGATGATTTGTTAATCTTGCAATTGCGTTATTGATGATTCCATGATTGAAAATAAACTAGCTCATGAAATTTTCAAGTTTGACATGACATATGTGTACACATGAATAGTATTATTTCTGAAAAACATGAAAAGAGGACAAATGCCCATATCATCACTAGGGGTGAGCACGGGCCGGGACGACCCGGTTGCTCTGGTCCGAACCGACCTGATTTATCGAGATTTTTTCCTGATCCAATTATTATTCGGGACTGTGTCGGGTCAAGACCCAAAATACCCGGCGTAATTCGGGTAAAAATCGGATTACTATATAAAATACCCGGTTATTCTCGACCCATTTTTAATATTTAATTAATTATTTAATATATATATATAATTCTTATCATTTTTAATCTTTTATATCTAATCCTATTTATTCGCCACATATATAACTTAGTTTCTCTATTTTATTTTATATATATNGGTATCGGCTCGAGGAGCGCCGCGGAGACGCCAAGATGAGGGGCGAGGTCATGCTGGCCGTGTGGATGGGGACGCAAGCCGATGAAGCCTTTCCTGAAGCATGGCTCGCCGACGCGGCTTCCGTCCACGGCGAGGGCGTGCTCAACATCCGGTCGAAGGTTTACGTCTCTCCGAAGCTGTGGTACCTCCGGGTGAACGTGATCGAGGCACAGGACGTGCAACCGAACGAGAAAGGGCGCTTCCCGGAGGTGTTCGTGAAGGCTCAAGTGGGCAACCAGGTGCTGAAGACCAAGATATGCCCCACGAGACCGTCCATGAACCCGATGTGGAACGAAGACCTCGTCTTCGTGGCTGCTGAGCCGTTCGAGGAGCAGCTGGTGCTCACCGTCGAGGACCGCGTAAACCAGGCGAAGGACGAGGTACTCGGGAGAATGGCGCTGCCGCTGACGTTGTTCGAGAAGAGGCTCGACCACCGTCCGGTAGACTCCCGGTGGTTCAACATGGAGCGGTTCGGTTTCGGCGTGCTGGAAGGCGACCGGAGGAAGGAGCTCATGTTCTCGAGCAGGGTGCATCTCCGCGTCAGCCTCGAGGGCGCCTACCATGTCATGGACGAGTCCACCATGTATATAAGCGACACCCGCCCCACTGCACGGCAGCTGTGGAAGCAGCCCATCGGTGTCCTCGAAGTCGGCATTCTCAGCGCTCAGGGACTAATGCCGATGAAGATGAAGGATGGCAGAGGCGGCACCGACGCTTACTGCGTCGCCAAGTACGGCCAGAAGTGGGTGCGCACCAGGACGATCATAGACTGCTTTAACCCGAAGTGGAACGAGCAGTACACTTGGGAAGTCTACGACCCGTCCACCGTTATCACCCTCGGAGTTTTCGACAATTGCCACCTTGGCGGCAATGAGAAGCCTCCGGCCGCCACCGGAGGAGGCCCCGCGAGAGACTCGAGAATTGGGAAGGTAAGAATCCGGCTGTCGACGCTCGAGATGGACCGCATATATACGCACGCGTACCCGCTCGTCGTCTTGCAGCCGTCGGGGGTGAAGAAGATGGGGGAGCTGCAGCTGGCCGTGCGCTTCACTTGCCTGTCGCTCATGAACGTGATCTACCTCTACGGCCACCCGTTGCTACCCAAGATGCACTACGTGCACCCATTCACGGTGAAGCAGGTCGACACCCTGCGGTACCAGGCGATGAGCATCGTCGCAGCGAGGCTCGGACGCGCAGAGCCGCCGCTCCGGAAGGAGGTCGTGGAGTACATGCTCGACGTGGACTCCCACATGTGGAGCATGCGGCGGAGCAAGGCCAACTTCTTCAGGATCATGTCGCTGCTCTCGGGGGCCATCGGCATGTTCCGATGGCTCGACGACGTACGCCGCTGGAGGAACCCCGTTACGACGCTACTCTTCCACGTCCTGTTCCTGATACTGGTCTGCTACCCAGAGCTCATCCTCCCCACGGCCTTCCTGTACATGTTCGCCATCGGGCTGTGGAACTACAGGTTCCGTCCGCGGCACCCGCCGCACATGGACGCGAAGCTCTCGTGGGCGGAGGCGATACACCCGGACGAGCTCGACGAGGAGTTCGACACGTTCCCGACTTCGAAACCGCAGGACATGGTCCGCATGCGCTACGACCGGCTCCGGAGCGTGGCCGGGAGGATACAGACGGTGGTGGGCGACCTGGCGACGCAGGGGGAGAGGTTCCAGTCCTTGCTCAGCTGGAGGGATCCCCGCGCCACGAGCCTCTTCGTGGTGTTCTGCCTGTNATATATATATGGACGAAAGGACTTTGCTAAAAACTCGGCCTCGGCCTCACTCAAGTCTAATCTCCACCCATGTCTATTAAAAGACATAACTAGCATTAATCATCACATGAAAATAATAGGAAATAAAGGACTGAACATAAGTTAGCTTAGTTAGTGGAGGGAGCACATATTGAAAGACTAAGCACACATGTAGTACAAAAAAATCATCCGCGATATGTTTATGTAAAATAGATTTGATCTCTTTAACTCCAGAGGAAGTAGTCCAAAGAGATTTGCCTCGCGTAGGCCGTATGACTAATATAAATCTTAAATAATTTATTGTATGAACTTTAGGTTGCTATCATCTCGAACTTAATATTTTACCTTTTGATATCATCCACAAAAGGAATGTGTACCAATACATGAAGGGTTTAATGTTTTGCCGTCGTGGAATGGGATTAATAGTTGTTACACCTACTCGGAGTCGATCAAGCTCTTATGAAATGAAAATCTAACCATAATGTGTATATACAATTTGTGAATAAGCATTTAACAATTAAATATATAATTCATCAGAAACTCCATGAAAGCTCATAAAGCTTGAGAATATAATAAATATCATACAAACCTTTTTAAAAATCTAAGGAAGGAGTATCATGACTAATTTGCATGAATAATATGCATAGCACGACAAAATTACATGACATAACATACAAGCAACTATTTCATATTGATGCAAGAAATCACATGAATGTATAATGAGTCTTACGTTGGCATAACATGAATGTAATGCGTCTTACTTTGGTGTATTGTCTTTGTGTAAATTCACTAACCTCGATTTCACTTGACCTTGTCGGTCGTCCCATTTCAAGTCAATGAAAGATAAAATCAAATCTACTATCCATTTAAGTCATATTATTACTTATATAAATAATTTTGTTTTTGCATTAGTCTTATTTATTTCTTCTTTAAATTTATGCTAATGATTTATTTAATCCTTTCATTTAATTTAGAGATTATCATTAACTTAACAATTTGAAATGAGTTTACAATATTATATTATAACTACATTTTTGGATTAAGTTAATATTATTTATTTATTCACATTTTCTAACATTAAATCTCCATTTTATAATTAAAGTTCAGCACATATATGATTGTTATTTCACTTAAATCAATTTGTTAGGCGATTATTTTCTAATTTTGGAAAACAATGTGCCATTATAACTACTTATGTTACATCATATATGTGACGACCAACCCCAACATAGTCGACCATTAGCCATCACGAGGGGGTAAAATAGACATAACACTATATAAAGTTCAAATATTTGAACGTTGCGAAAATATGATAAGAAAAATAAACTAACTTTTGAAATTGCCAAAAATTTCGACAGCATCTCGATGTAAAATGAATAAATGTCAAAAATGCCCATGTATACAATAATTTATATAAACTGAATATAACATAAAGATGGATAACTATCCATAAAATATAATGTATGTGATCACAGGAGCACGATGACTCAATAATAATATACGAATATGAGGAACAGTGATCCTCGGGAATCCACGTGTGAGATATAATCAAAATCTCAAATCCGAACAGCCAAAATAGATGAATAAAATAAGACAAATAGAAAGTTAGGAACTATACAAGTTTTCTACTCATAAGTAAATGTTATAAGCAAAGATAACTGGACTACTCTAGTTCATCGACCTCACACATGTACAACCCCAACTCATGCACATCACATAGCATATCTAGCAGTCGTCACATGCAAAATGAAAAGAGAGGGGTGAGCATAAAAATGACTCAGTGTGTGGAGGGAACACAATATCGAAAACCAAGAAAACCGAAGCCCACGATGCAATACGATAAAACAGCGATAAAATCATGTGATCAATGCTATGTAAAATATTTGTCCTTCTAGCTACAAAGGAAGTAGGCTATAGAAGAAAAAATCCTCACTAAGGTCATATGGACAGTACGGTCTTATGTAAGTTGTTGTGCTGACTGAGGTTTTCCATAACATAACCGGACTCAGTACCTCTCCGACATCGTCCACCAGGGGATGCAATAGTATGCTAGGATTTGTGCCTTTTATGAAATGAACTTTATTTGCTGCACCTATTCAGAGTTGATCATTCTCCGATGCTATGCAAAATCTCGCCACGAGGCGATTTTTATCATGTCATGTCGTATATGTATGAATGCACATGCATTTCATAAAAGAGTATCAAGTAAAAGATACTAATCTAGGGAGAATCATCAAATCCCATAAAAACTCGAGAATCTGAGAAAACAACGCAAAATCATTGATAAGTCCATACAAGGAGACAAGTGCCATCATTTCATTAATCTAAGCATGAGTTAGTTAATTAAAGCATGGCACACTCTTCATTTCATATGATGCAGAACATACACATGGATGCAATAATCCATCCCGAAAAGACGTCTTACCTCAACGTAAGACTATAGACTGTGATGCGTGTTAATTATACAGATAAACTCGCTAACAAGTGCACTAGTTGTATTAAGTAATAGTTCAACGGTGAGTTGAGTATCGATCCCACGAGAACTAATATTAACTCTATATATCTATCTACTTCCATCAACTAATAAGAGAAGACATATTTATGATAAAGATGAGTTTTTGATAGAAAATGAAGAAAAGGATAGAGAAGAAAAGAGTTTGACAACAAAAACCTTTTGGATTAGGATGATGTTAGATGAATAGGGACAGAGTCAGTTTCATTCAAGTTCAATTAATGTTTAGTTTAACTCAAATTCTTATGAGGATTATGATCTACCTAAAGTATGATGTCCTATCCAGGAATCAACTATCTCAAATCTAATAGACTTGATCCTATTCAGGATGCATATCTAATCAACTAGAATTTTGAGATGCGATGTATTTCCTAAACTATGGATCATTCTTATTCAGGATGCCAATCTCATATACCTCACACCTGAGGTATTCTTATCCAAGATGCTACCCAGATGTGTTATGTAATGCCTTGACTAATAATTCAAAATTCACTTTTATTTATCAAAGAAAAATAAGAGTTTGCTATTCTTATCCAAGATTCTACTAAAGATTCAAACTCTCAAAGATTCATAAAAGAGTATTAAAATCCACATGCATACGCATAAAAATTTCAGAACTAAAAATTAATCAACAAAGGGTTCACAAGTTTATCCCTTGCAATATAGATTCTCCAAAAAAATAATCTAAAATGAGCTACAATGGAGTTCACCCAAAAAGTTGTTAAGAGAATATTGCAAACAATGGATCCAAAGACGGGTATGACGATCGTCTTCTTCCTTTGCAGATTTGTTTTCCTTCTCTTGCCGTTAAGCTTTTCTCCAAGCTCTTGGTCTCTCACAATTTTCTCTTCAAAATCTGTTTTCAATTCTCTAGTTGATCAAAAAGCTCCCTTAGATCGATGTCTTCATATGATATTTATAGGTAGGAAGAGTCCTGGACTAACAAACTTTGTTTTGGAGAAGATTAGACTTAATTTGGAGTAAAAATGAGTTTAAAAATAATTATTTAGTTTTCTCATAAATTGTCACCCCGTGATAGGTTGTCACGGCCATGACCGAAGGAAAGTGGCCAAAAACGCATTCGGAAGTTATCATGACCGTGACCAAAGCTTAAAATGACTTTTTGAGGTGTCACGGGCCGTCACGATCGCGACCGAGGCTGAAATTTAGTTCTGGAGTTGTCACGGGCCGTGACAAGATTGTCACGGCGGTGACATGCAACCTGGGACTGTCGAGTGTGAAATGGGGTTCTAGGCAAGTTTAGGTTTGTCACGGACTGTGACAGGGTTGTCACGGACGTGACATTCAACCTGGCAGCATTTCGGGCATGAAAAATAACTTTTGGCCCATTTTCAGTGTGTGACGGGCCATGACTTTTTGTCACGGCCGTGACTGATAGCCTTACAAATATGCTCAATTTCAAATCGTGATTCCAGACTCATTTTAACTCTGATTTGAGTGTCATTTTTTTCCAGTATTTTCGTCTCTTCGTCCTCTTGCCTCCTAGACAATAAAATTTCACAAATTGTATAGTTTTGTATTTTAAAATAAATAAATTCAATAAAGTGTATAAAATGATGTGTGCGATTTAGAAATGAGTGAAATTTGGACTAAATATGCTATGAACAACATGACTAATTTAGCACGCATCAAATATCCCCATGATTAAAGTCTTGCTTGTCCTCAAGTAAAATCCAGAGCAATGCTCAAGACGCTTCCATCATAACATATTTCTAGTAGACCAATACTCTCCTTGCACCACCTCTCTCCTGATTCATTTTTATGAGTTCTCACTTCCAATCAGGATTGCACAAAGAAGTCCATGTAGCAGACTTTCAACTGATGGATCCCAAACCAGATGACCTTAATTCATAAGAATTTTAGAATCCCCTATGTGTGTACTTGCCCGAACATTCCTAGGTTCTGAATGAAAGGTCAAACTAGGCAGTTGAATTAGCACTTATGCGCTTCTCCAATTTGCACAAGGTGGTCCATGTAGCGGGCTCTCCACTGATGACTCCCAGACCAGATGGCCTTAGGACAACATGTGTTAAGGCACTCTCGAACTTACTTGCCCGGACTCACCTAGGTTCTGAGATAACACTTTGGTACTACTTCAAGTCCCATTTTCACGCTTATTTTTTTCAATTTCAAAATTTTCACACAATAATTAATTTTTTTCACAAATATATTTTCAATTTTTCAATTTTTATATTTTCACAATATTTTTCGATAAGCTCAAAAGATACTTAAACATTCAATAAAAATACTGTAATAATTTAGCTCAAGTACAATAAAGCTAAAAAAGAATTATAATCTAAGGGATCATAACCCTTATCTGTAAAATTCAGAAATTCAATACATACTTGTGATTTGCATTTGAAAGAATGACACTCAAATTTCATAAATCCTACTACATAGCTCTAAAATGTACTTAAATAAAGTAACAAGTTAAGCAAGGGTTATTAATATGAAAATGATATTTTTGAATTTCTTTTTTTCTTTCAAAATGCTTTTTGACTAAACTCTTTTTGTGATTTGCATACAAATGATGACAAAATGCAACTAAGCATGAAATGCAAGACAACATCATATGCAAACAAAATGCATGAAATGTAAACTCCCCCAAGCTTAAACCAAACACCGTCCTCAGTGTTTAAGCCTCGACCGAGAGGGATGACACAATGACAATAAAAAAGTGAACGATCCATAATGGCTCTAACTGGTGTGATGCTTGTGTATGCGCTTAATAATCTTGTTGGTGATGTCCTGATGTGCATGACTCTTCATAATAATATCCAACTTGTGCAATTGCCTTGCTCTAATTTCTTCCTAGGTGGCCTGAATGCCTGGAAAATCATATTGTATAGAGTAGGAGGACTAACGGGCATGCTGTTAGTATATTGTAACTTTCCAATGTGAAAACACTTTTTTTTCATAAATATTTTTTTAAAGGAATTTTCAATGGGATGACTCCTTGATTAAGAAATTCACTAAACAAGACTAAAAAGACTCCAAGACTAAGATTCTAAAAAAACAAAGACTCCATAAACTAAAGAATAAAAAAGTCTAAGAGAAAGTTTATGCCAATGATGTTAAGTTATAGTCTTTAACTTGACTGTGCCTCAAATTGTGCTCAGATGTATGCGAGGTTGACAATATCCACATGAAAATATATGAAGGAAAGAAAAGGAACGAACTCACCAAGAATTTATGCATTTGGTGCGATGGTGGAGACCGTTATATTTCCAAAATTTTGATCAATTATTCTTTGATTGCATGACATTGTCCATCTGGAGGTTTCACTTGCAATTGTGGCGATGTAGGAGATGTTTGTTGTCATGGTGCGTGTCAGTAGTTGTGCATAAACATGCACCCTTCTATCTCTCATATCTCACCATCAATGATCTTGATTTGCTCAATTATTTTATTTTCAATTATGCTCTCGCACTGTGGATCCACAAACTTGATGGTCGGTTTTGTGAGATTTGTGCCTCCAAAGACTCTTGGTATTCCTCGACTGTAGGTGGGTTTTTGCGACGCCACTGCTTTGAAATTGTTGGCGTTTTAATCTCTTTAGATACTGGTCAATTTGGAGACACTACTGCTACACTGATAGGGGCATTAGAAAGTGAGCTCCTCCTTTTGACTTGTCCCTCTTTCATGATGTACACACTTGACTCCTTGATTCGCCATTGCATTGTTCATTTCTTTTGATTTTCTCTTCGTGGTATCCTTCTTATTTCAAATGATTGTTGTGGGTGGCAGGGACACACGAGAGTTGTTGGGTGCTCCTCATGGTTTCCATTGTGATGTCCAACATTTTGAGATGTCACTTGCGCAACTTGCTTTTCTAATGCTTGAAGCTTTGTTTCCATGACCACAAATTTGTCTTGCACCTCATATGGTTGTGGCAAAGGAGATGGTACTTCTTTAGCTTCGAGTTGACTTCTCAGCTGGGTCAATTGTGCCTCCAAATTGGTGATAACATTTTTCTACATGAGGATTTTTTTTTTCAATTGTTGTGGTCAGTTGACCAATCATCTCTTCAAGATTAACTTTTGATTCAACTAATTGATTTTTAGCCAACAATGACGTGATAACCTTGTTTGTATCATTGTTACTCTCAATTAGCTCAGAAATCTGCTTCTCCATTGATTGAATATGATTCTCTTGCTCAGAAAATTTTGCCAATAGTCCACTCATCATTTGTATGAATATGACTATTGCATCCATTGAAGGGTCTTGTTGCTGAGCTTTCTGAGTCAATTCCATGATATTTTGACTTGGTGTTGCCTCATCGTGCTTAATAGCTTTTCCTTTGTCTTTTGTTGATTATACTTTTGTTGCTTCTTTGCCATTGAAGAAAGGATGTCGTATGCGTTGCTGAACATGTGATGTGCAGAAGATGTATCCTGAAAAACTCATAACACTAGAAGAAATGTGAAAGTAACAAAAAAAAGAATATCTCAGAGTAGCTAATGAAACTATAATAGAAAGTTAATTAATTAATCCCCAGCAATGGTGCCAAAAATTTGATGCATTCTAATTATGCAGATAAACTCGCTAGCATGTGTACTAGTCGTATCAAGTAATAGTTCAATAGTGAGTTGAGTATCGATCCCACGAGGACTAATATTAACTCTATCTATCTACTTCCATCAACTAATAAGAGAAGACATGTTTATGATAAAGATGAGTTTTTGATAGAAAATGAAGAAACGAAAAGAGTTTGACAACAAAAGCTTTTTGGATTAGGATGATGTAAGATGAATAGGGACATAATCGATTTCACCCAAGTTCAATTAATGTTTAGTTTAACTCAAATTCTTATTAGGATTAGGATCAACCTAAAGTATGATGGCCTATCCACGATGCATCAACTATCTCAAATTTAATAGACATGATTGTTCCTATCCAGGATGCCAATCTAATCAACTAGGGTTGTGAGATGTGTTAAGATGTATTTTCTAAACTATGGATCGTTCCTATTCAGGATGCCAATATCACATACCTCACACGCGGATGTGTTATGCAATGTCTTGACTAATAATTTCAAAATCACTTTTATTTATCAAAGAGAAATAAGAATTTGCTATTCTTATCCAAGATGATAGTAAAGATTCAAACTCTCAAAGATCTATAAAAGAACATTAAAATTTACATGCATACGCATAAAAAATTCAGAACTAAAAAATAATCAACAAAGGGTTCACAAGTTTATCCCTTACAATATGGATTCTCCAAAAAAAAATGATCTAAAAAGAACTATAATGAAGTTTACCCAAAAAGTTGAGAAGAGAATATTGCAAACAATGGATCCAAAGACGGGTATGACGATCGTCTTCTTCCTCTGCAGATTTCTTCTCCTTCTCTTGGCGTTAGGCTTTTCTCCAAGCTCTTGGTCTCTCACAATTTTCTCTTCAAAATATTTCTTCTATTCTCTAATTGATCAAAAAGCTCCCTTAGATTGATGTCTTCATATGATATTTATAGGTAGGAAGAGTCCTAAAATAACAAACTTTGTTTTGGAGAAGATTAGACTTAATTTGGGGTAAAAATGGATTTAAAAATAATTATTTAGTTTTCTTGTAAATTTTCACGGCCCGTGACAGGGTTGTCACGGCCGTGACCGAAGGAAAGTGAAAAAATGCATTCGGGAGTTGTTACGGGTTGTGACATGGGTGTCATGGCCGTGACTGAAGCTTAAAATGACTTCTGGAGATGTTACGGGCCGTCACGGCCGTGATCGAGGCTGAAATTTGAGTTCTGGAGTTGTCACGGCCATGTCATGCAACTTGGGACTGCCACAAGCATGAAAATCGGGTTCTGGGCAAGTTTAGGTTTGTCATGGGCCATGACAGGGTTGTTATGACCGTGACATTCAACCTGGCAGTTTTCCGGGCATGAAAAAAAACTTTTGGACTATTTTCATTGTGTTGGGTCGTGACTTTTTGTCACGACCGTGACTGACAGTCTTACAAATATGCTCAACTTCAAATCGTGATTCCGACTCGTTTTAACTCTAATTTGAGTGTCATTTTCTTCCAATAACTTCATCTCTTCGTCCTCTTGCCTCCTAGACAATAAAATTCCACAAATTGTGTATTTTTCTATTTTAAAATAAATAAATTCTAAGAAGTGTAAAAGTTGATGAGTGCGATTTAGAAATGAGTGAAATTTGGACTAAATATGCTATGAACAACAAGACTAATTTAGCACGCATCAGACTGTTACTAGAGCATACTTAATGTTATTATGATAATTCCACTCACTTCAATATTGTGTGGCCTCGTAATGTCAAACGTGTCCGAGTTTAAATTAATCACGACAAGAACCTAACCATAAGTTTCATAAATGCTTTATTAAACTCAATTTCGTTATTCTACGACTTGAATTGATACTCATGTCAATTTTAAGAGATACTTTCCTATTTACTTATTACATTCATTTAATAACTCGAATTGACCATAATTATCAATTTATTATGACTAATCAATGTTTATGTGTCTAATTATCCTATTCTACTTGCTTTTACCACTTTAACATTAACCTATACTAATTCTACCTACTTGTCATAAAAGTTCTTTTAACATCTAATTCCTATCATGCTTAACATTACCACTGAATGAATATGTTATAAACCCTTAACTACGTATCATATTTAAATCTAGTACACATGTCTAGGCACTAACATTTATATTAGAACTTCTAACTATGACTTATCACTTTTATATTAGAATCTTCTAACTATGACTCACCGTATACGATGTGGAGTGACACTAAGCGTTCGCGGATCCCATGAGCTCAAACTCTCAAGAAATGCGACTATGCGCTACATATCAAATAATTTGAGAGTTACACATACATATGTATTTCTTTGTGAAAATCAGCACAAGTTCACATGACTCATAAGTCGACTCACCACTTGTGAATCACAATGGAGTCGCAAACACCTCGGGTTTGACATGAGAACCCCGGGTAACAAGTGAAGTCCATACGCACAACCAATCAGCCATGTTACCCTTCTTATCAACCTGGAATCAGCCCTAGAACATATGAATATTAGACCATGAATACTCACCGTGTGCAGCCCAAACTCAAGCTAGGCCCTAATCGACGTCGGCCACATCACGTACTCAAAACTGAAAGGAAACATCACATTTAAACTTTGAAATCATCAAGCATATGAACTCTAATCTATTTGTAGTAACTAATCTAAATTTCCTACAGCTCACCTCAAACAACTCGTGGCATGCCAAAATCTGATGTGCCGTGTGCGCATCGACTCAAATCTGAAAAATCAGCAAGTTTTCCATCACTAATTACCTAGGACGACTAATTTTAAACTAGTCACAACCTGATCTAATATACATCTATAACTCACTTGCGAAAGGCTTGTGAAATCATTTCTTATCAGATTGTCGGAAATTAGCCGAAGAACCTACTAAAACACGACGACTGTTGTACCATATCAGAACAATGAAATCAGCGAGTAAGTTCATCCAAAACCCTAATGCTAGAACAGCAACAGAACTCACCGATGAAACTGAGAAGGGAGAAAAATTGTGTCATCGTTGTCCTCGTCTCGGATGGCACACGCATGAATGAAAACTTGAAACTGCACAAATCAGACATGAATCAACGTTCTACTGATTAGGCCTTGTTGCTGGGATAAAATGACGACTTACCGGAGAGGAATCGGTCACCGATGCGACATCGCTGATCGAAATCCGCAAGCACAGTGACAATGGCGATGATACCCCTGTTGGAACAAAAGGGAACGCTAGAGCTCATCAAATCTAAATCAAAAGAGAGTGTTGTCAACGTATGCAAACTCACCTGAGAAGAGATGTAATTGTCACGTCTCTGAGGATCGAGTTCGGCCGTGACATGTCGTAGGAAACGAGAGCAGCCTACGTCAATAGGAAACGGAGGTGAGAAATTTATCAATCCGAATCGAAAACTCCAGCTCTCAATGTTAGTCAACTCATCTGGAGAGGGAGAAAAAATCAAACAGCTCTGGCAACTCGAATCGTCTCCGGCGCCGGCGCAACACCCTCAAATTCCAGCTGTGATTTAGGTACGAAACCAAAATCAGCTAATGCTCTAATATTCACACGTCGAGAGGGTTAAAATTGTACCATCAAATGTTGCCGTCATCACTAGAATCGTGCCCGCCGGTTCTGCCTTGGCGCTGTTCGCCGTGCGAGAAAGAGAGAACGAGTGAGTGAGGGAGAAGGTCGGCACTGTAGCAAACGTGGGAGAGAAGAGGTGGGGTTATATATAAAACCCAAGGACACATGTCGCGATCAAGCGGCTGATAAAAAACTCTTTTTTTTGCCCTGCGAAAAGACGAAAAGGCCTTATTAGTTTGAAAGATTTGCGGAAATGCCCCTATGGGCTTTTGATCTTTGATGGGCTACTTTATATAATTATTATCCAGTCATTTTCTATAACCATGTGTGTGTGTGCGTGCGTGTGTGTGTGTCCAAAATCAAAATAGATGAGTCACCTCCATATTATTCTCCAATAATTACTAATCATTAGTTAAATATATCATCTAATCATTCTCCACTTATCATTAGTGATTAATTTGGTTATTTTTGGATATTTATCCATATTTTGTTATTTCTGGATATTTATCCATATTTTTAAAAATAACTTATTAGTGTATAGTCTTAAGTCCTATTATTATTAATTTATAAAACATGAACATTTCATATCTAAATCCTAAACCAAATTAGCCTTATTCTTTAACTAAACTATTACTTCAGATTCATACAAATCAATAAAGCATCATATTAGACTACTAAACTTAAATAGACCAACAACAAATTATAAACCCATATCAACACAATTAATAATCAATTAGTCATGCATATTAAGTTGAAATATATTTTTGTATCCACCATTTTAAATCAACAAAGTAAATCATTGCAAAACCGTAACATAAAAAATGTCGAAGAACTCCATTAAGTCATGATGCCAAACTCAAAAGAAAATAAATACATTTATCCATTAACGAAACTAAATCATTCCAAATCCATCACATAAAACCTCGACTAAATGATTCAAGAATCATTGGAGGAGAACGGGTGAATATCGACGAAGTGTTGGCCTAAACAATTTCTTTGTTTTTCGATAGCCAACTTGCATTTTCTTTGAAGAATTAGAGAACATTCTAGAAGGTCCTATGGATGACTTTTGTCTCACCATCCCCAATATGATGATGGCCTTCGATGGTCGAATGTAGTTGATGCAAAAAATTTGTTACAAGCAAATATATTCTAGCAAGTGCACTAAACGTTCAAATAATATCATGTAATGAGTACAGAGTTATCGATCCCATGAGGAATAGTTACTAAACCATCTAATTTTAGAGATTACTAGGAGATGACATAAATTTAAGTTGATTTAGTTCAGAAAGTGAAAACATGTAAACAAATAAAATCAAGATTTACAATGATAACTAGTGATGTCTAGGGCCTGGATGATGATAAAGATTAGGGAGAAACGATGATAGACTAATGCAGTAACCATTCAAAATTAAATCCTAGAATCAAATCTTCACACAGACTAAGAGCATCCAATTTGTGACTTCCCTTATTGGGTAAATCAACTATCCTAAATCTAAAGAAACTGGGAGCACTCCTTACTGGCTATACTTTCAGGATAACTAAATCAAAAGATGCATGAAATTGCATTGTTAGACTATTAACCACCCTTACCGGGATAACCCAATAGATCATGAATCTAATTATTCATATCGAATAAGCCAAATGGGTCATGCCACACAGATAGTAATTGACTACATCAACCAGTTAATAATCAATCTAATGCAATTCATAACACTCAGAGCCATGATCATGAAGATAACGAAAATTATAAATAACAAATACTAACATAAAGGATTTATAAGTCTACACTTACAATTAAACTATTACAATCCTAGAAAATAAACAACATAAGTGTGATATCCATGATATAATTATTATAAATGTTAATTGTGTATTTATGTAGTTAATATCTACCATCATATATGTGTTAAATGGTGCATTCTAGTTTCAGTTTACATATGCTGAAGATTAGCGAAATCTGACTAAGGCATGAAAATATGATTTTCGAAAACTTTAGAATTTGGAAAATTGAATTTCCGGTAATTGTTCATATATGTTAATGTGTACTAAATATGATTTTTAATAAATTTTAGGAAGAGTTTCAATTAGGTTAAATGAAGGGACAAAAACGAAAAATCTGTAAAACTGTCGAGTTTG
>LTAE01006813.1:0-24324 GCA_001647135.1 Pontederia paniculata
TAGCAAGTAGGATTCGAAATGATTCACATGTCCTGGTTGTTTTCTCTATTTGAGTGATTCGATCTTGCTCTATATTGATTCTCTTTTTGTTTATCTAAATATCTAAAATACCAAAAATATTAGTTTACCTTTCTTCTCAGATTATAATCTAGTTTATCTAATTTTCTACACAAAATATATTTCTCCTTGATTTCGGTTCGTGGTAGAATAGAGTTATTGAATTGTGAATTTCTGATTTCCCTATGGATTCGACCCTAAAATACTACAAGGATAACTGTATACTTGCAGTTGGAGTTGTGTGTTTAGGTTTATTTTACAACTTGTTGATATCCTATTTTTCTGTCTAAGTGCCCCTAGGTCCAAAAAATCTGGTACCACCTTTATTTTGACACACACAATTTTGCTTCATCATAAATCATCAGAATGCTCCTCATCCAAGATGTTGATATTATAGTAGGGAGACAGATTAGTTGAGCACTTCGAGGAATCATAGATGTTAAAGTAGATATCTTCATTGTCAACTGTCAGTTTCAATATCCCTTGCCTCACATCTATCTGTCTTCCTTGTGGCTAGGAAGGGTCTTCCCAAAATAATGGGAGCATCATCCTCAAAAGTCATATCCATGACTATGAAATCTGTTGGAAACACAAACTTGTCAACCTTAACTAAAACATCTTCCAGTATACCTCTGGGTAGTTTGACAAGGACTACCATTTGTAGCATGACTATGGTCTCTTTGAGTGCACCATAGCCTAACTTATGGAATACAAAATAAGGCATGAGCTTTATGCTGACCCCTAGATCACACAGAGCCTTTGAATAGTAAAAATCCCCTGTAGTGCAGGGGATGGTAAAACTCTCAAGGTCCTTGACTTTCTAGGGTAAATCTCTTTTGCACACAGAATAATAGGTGGGTGGCATCTTGATGATGTCAGTCTCTTCAATCTTCCTTCTTTTGGAGAGTATGTCTTTCATGAATTTCGCATATGAAGGCATGTGCTGCAAAGCCTAATGAAAGGGAATGTTTACTTGCAGTTGTTTGAACACTTCTAGAAATCTAAAGAACTTCTTTCAAGTTGTCCTTGCCTATACTTGAGAGGGTAAGGCAATTCTTCCAATTTAACTGGGACCTTAGCTACTTTACCCTTTTTCTTTTGGTTTTCCTTTGTGTGTCCAGGTTCTTTGTTCTCTTTCTACATTACTTCAGGGTGTGACGGGCTGTTGGATAACTTTGGTGTTGGAGTCTCAAGTTGATTACCACTTCTTAGGGTGATTGCTTTGGCATCCTCCTTGGTATTCTTTTTAGTGTTACTAGGGAGGGTGTATGGCTATCTACCAACAATGATATATGCAAGCTTGCCAACTTGATTCTTCATATTCCTTTTAGATACCTCTTGGTTGGAAAATCTAATGTACACAATGCTTATAAACTTGGCCATGATATCCTCAAGTTTGATCTAGATTTGTCTGCATTGCACTGCTGAAAACCTGGAGGAGGTGTTCCTTTATTATGAACCCAAGAATAATTGGGTTGATTGAGAAGGACAAATCCATTATTCCCCTATTGGATATTTTTGAAAAAAATATTACCCACATAATTTGCATTTTCATGTGAGGAAATAGAGTTTGTTCCAGTAGGACACTCGTGATTTGGGTGTCCCTCACCATAGAAATCACATCTTAGTTGAACAAACTTAATTGGAGCAGCATCATCTTTTATCATCAGAGTTTCAATCTTCTTATTCGGTGCTCCTACTTGTGCTGAAATATGGGTTGAATTGTCCACTTGATAAATTCCTGCTCTTCTCGGATGCACCTCTCATTTTCCCAGTTGTTGAGGGAAAATTTCTCAATTATCTTGTATATATCTTCAGAAGATCTATCTGCCATACAATTGTCAGAGGATGTATGTATCTTGTCCTTGACTTCAGGAGTTTCACCATTGTAAAAATACTGAATTTGTTCGTGTAGCAGGATATTGTTGTGTGATATCTTCAAGATCAACTCTTTAAATCTTTTCCAGGCTTCATGCATTATTTTGTTGTCTTTTTGCATAAAGGTCTTCACATCTGACACTAGCCATGCTGCATTTTGAGGAGGACAATAATTTTTGTAAAACTTATGCGTAAGCTCTTCCCAGGTGGTAATGGTGCCAACAAAAGGAGTAATCAACAAAATAGCAACTTTTCCCCTCAATGAGAAAGGAAATAATTTGAGTCTCACAGTATCATCTGTAACATCATTAAAGTTGAATGTGGAACAAAGTTGTAGGAACTTGCGCACATGACTGAATGTATCTTCATTTTGGTTACCACAAAACTAGTCATGTTGCACCATCTGAGAGTACCATTGTGAATCTGAAATTGATTTGCATTAATAACAGATAAAGTAATACTCCAAGAATTATCATTCACTTGACCAAGAATATACATGGACCTATAAGCTCATGGTGGTACAGTATTTGGATCACAATTGTTTTGATTAGCCTCCATGATTGGTTGCTTTGAATTCTTCTTCAACTGTCGAGCAGTCTTTTCAATTTCATGATCGAATTCCACACTTCTAGTATTATGGACCTTCAATGCTGAGGCTTTCCTTTTGCTCGACGAATCCGGGTTGCGGAATTGTTGTCGTTAAATATGCACAACCAAAACGAAATAAATAGCAAACAACACAAGATGTCTCTAATCAACAATAGAAGTTAAATAATTCAATCACAAAAATCCCCGGCGACAGCGCCAAAAACTTAATGCGTAAAATTCAACAATAGAGAAAAATGTCATCAAGTATATTGATCGAACAAGTAATATAGAAGATGAGAGGGGGTATCATTCCCACAAGGACTGTTGTGACTAAATTTATTTAAATCAAGGTGATAGAGAGAAAGTTCAATTCATAGTCAAATTCATATTTTTATGCCAATAGATGGAAAAAAACAAAATAAATGAGAGAATGAGAGTTGGAAAACAAATTCAGATAGTTAAAATCAAATTGGAAAAAATAGGGATTTTGTTCGCTACTATTTAAGATTGGATTCAATTCGTTGTAAATTGTTCTAATGATGAACTAGGTTTGCTAAGTCTTTGATTCCCTACACAGATGTGATCTCATATCTTAGAGTCAAATTTTATGGGGACGTTCAAATGAATTCACCCCAGTTAAATCTTAGTTAAGATACATGAAAGATTTGCAAAAATATTAAAAACAATATCCATGTTCTAAAAGAAATCAATCACACTAACCAATCAATGATATAAACTCATGATCAATAAAGGGAAGCAAAATCATTAAAAACAATATCCATATTCTAAAATAAGTAATTCAGAAAATATCCAATTCAAAATAGGGTTCACAAATTCCCTAAAACAAACTACTTCATGAAAGAATTATACATGACTAAACAATAGAAATAGTTCATCCTAAAACAAATAAGAGAATACAAGAGTCTACTGCAAAATTGCAGAATAACCTTCCCGCGAATGCACCATCTTCTTCTTCTTGGTAGAACTCTAGAAGCATTTGGCACCAGCACTTGGCATCTAGAAAAAAAAGAATCAAAATAATCTCCCTGAGAGCCAACCCCTTTTCAGAAGGGGTTTTGGCGTTATTTATATCAAAAAGAGGATTTCTGAATCTTTGGAAGTTAAGTAATCTCCAACTCTTCAATCTGATGACATTAGACCAAAAATCACCATTAGATGGAAGTTTGGATAAATCATGTAGAAAATTGGATTAAAATAAGTTTTTTTTTGCGTGTCACGGTTGTGACTGAACTTAGATCGGTATGTAGAGGAAATTGTCATGGCCGTGAACTAGATTTCACTGTCGTGATCGTAACTTCTTTTCTATCTCCCAAAAACTTCACGGCCCATGAATTAACTTTCATGGTCGTGATCATAACCATCATCGATATCTTCACGGCCCGTGAATTGGATTTCATGGCCGTGAATCTTTGAAATGATCTTCCTTCATGCTTGTGAAGTTGCGTGTGCATCATGCCCTCATGGTCGTTGTATTCTCACAATCGAGTCAATTAAAATCTTCCTTGTTGTAACGGTCGTGAAATGTCCGTCATGATCATGAGTTATTCAATGCTCACTCTTTAAGCTTGCGGCCACAGTCGTTAAATATTCGTCATGACCGTGAGTATTTATGCCTTCCTTGTGGCCACGACCGTGACAATTTCGGTGAATTTTCACATCCTGAGGTCACGCTCGTGACGTTGCCTGTCACGACCGTGAAAAAACTTTGGCTTTTAATTTTCTGAAGAATTTATTCCTTGTTAGTTTGTACTGCCTTCCGCCGCCTTTTTGATGTAATCCTGTTAGAAAATACAAGAATTTGGCTAATTAAGTAAAATAATGCATGTCATGAATAAATTAATTAAAATAAACTAAATATGTCATGTAAAATATGTTAAAAATGACATGCATCAATATATACATATATATATAGTAAAATGATGTATGTCATGGACAAATTAATTAATAAAGAAAATATGTCATGTAAAATATGTTAAAAATGACGTGCATCAATATATATATATATCTATATATGTATGTAGATGCTTTGTGTGTAATGTTTACATTATTAAACTATGTACTTTATAAGTGTTATAGAGATAAAACTACATTGTGTAATTAAACCCATGGCAGGTGTTGTGAGAAAAGATAGACTTTGATTCTCAGATGGATCTGATAGAATTTTAATCTTTAAATTTCTCAAAACCTATAGGGTGCTTAAGATAACGAGGCCACATAGGAGTGGGAGAGAGACATATGGAGGAGCTATTTACAACCATTTTTGATATTCAATTATGCATAAATTTTGAGAATGAATTTTTTGTTATGGGTGTTGTAATTGTAAGCCCACCCCAAAAATAGTCAAAAACCTAGTGGCATGCATCCGAATTTTTTTCGAACTAATTAGTCAAAATAGGAAAATAAATAAACAAAAATAAATAAATCTGGATCAACCATTGGAGGTGAGACACATGACAACTTATTTGTAAAAGGGGCTGACCCTTTTTCTTTTCCTTCTTCCCCTCTCTCCATCGTCCTTCTCTTATGACACCGCCTGTAGCCACCATGCTAGAGGATCACCAGTGCTAGCACCTCCGTCCACTGACGATGATCCCCTCGTAGTTGTGAGTGCGATGATGTAGGTATTGTGGGCACTCATGGACCAAGCATGGTTGGAGTTGTCAACGTTGCCCGCACATGAGCGATCACGTCCATCACTTGATTGTGTTCTTCGTCATTTCTCTAGGTGAACTGATAAAATTCATGGGTAGTTTGGATATATCATTATTTATTAAAAATAGTTTTCAACAGAGTGAACGCTAAATAAAAATATATAATATCATATAATCAATATGAAATAATAATAAGAATATGTAATGTTTTAGTAAGGAAAGATTATAAAAAATATCTTGTAAAATATATTTATAGGCTTGAAATATATTAATAAATAGATTTATGTAATATCTTCATAAACTAATAGAACTATATAAAATAATATTTGAGTAAAGATAAAAAAAACTAGGAATAAATGGTGCATATGAGATTTGAACTGATGACACTATGGACAAACTACAAAGATCTAACCATCTGAACTATAATTGAATTGTGAACTTTTGTCTCTGCCCTTGATTGCTTCTGTTGTTAAATAGTTAATTAACGTCGTGGGATCCTCTTAAAAAATATTAGGATGGTAGATTTCGAGGCATTACGATCACAAGAAAATATATCATATATATTAGTGATTGGTGCTAAATCCAAATGTGTGTATATATAAATATGAACAAGAACAAGGAAGCCAAATGACAAATCTGAAGGATGATGAATGTGAAGAAGCAATAGTACTATAATATATGCGCTCAAACTCTAGGAACCCTATCACTTCTACGTGTTATCTCCGATACAAAGATTGAAAGAAATTCCGTAGTTCTTAAACGAACATCTGCAATATGCATTATGCTTCCTACTGCATGCTATCTATTAATCCCGCCATGCAACTGCATGAATCAGTGAGCCCTTCCTTCAACTCAACATATATAGTGCAGCATCGATCTAGGGGGCCGAAGGAGAAGGTGAAGATGGAGGCTTCAATTCTGGATACTGTAAACACAAACAAAGTTCAAAAGGTCAAAATACCAAATAAGTGCAAAGAGAGATACAGCTGAATATACTTGAATCTTCATCAAATATGTAATACTATCAAGATGGAGAATATATGAACACACAAAAAGAGAAGAAACATAAGTTCTGAGGTTTACGTATGGATAAGGTGAAAGAGGCCTCGGTGGCACAGGAGCTGGTTCTTCCTTAGCTTCTGCTATGGGAGCGGAGTTGTCTTCTGCTGGGGTTTCAGTTGGGGCTTGTTCTTTCACCTCTTGATATGAAAAAGATGATGCTGGTAACTCTGGATTTGGTTCTGCTGATGCTGCCAAACTAGCTATCTCACTAGTCGATGATGGTAAGAAAGACTTGCCGATTGTCTGAGGCCCAACGAATGTTTAACCGCAAAAAGTTTAATCTTCCAACTTAAAGAACTTAATTTGAAGAAGAAAAAGTAGAACTTGAGATGCCATGCACTAAATGCAAACAATGAAATAATCAACTCTCATAAATGACAGATGAAAGAGGTAGCAACTCATAGGTTGTTTGCTTTGAATGAGATGTACAGGTAAAATGATAAACTCGTAGGATTGCATGTGTATTAGGACTTATGGATTCTGCACATGCTGGACATCTGGCCATAAGGATTTCGACGTATAAAAAAAAGATATGTCATCTTAGCAAACTAACCTCTCTCTATCAATTTCCAACGCTTGTCCATCAATTTGAGTATACATTTTTCCTACATATTTCCCTAATCGAATCAAATATCTTTAGTAATGTTTATGAATCTACTTTTTTTACTGCAGGTGTTTCATGATGCACGTTTTAAGATAATAGAGAACAATATCCATCTTATTGAAATTATTCTGGAGGTGAGATACTGATTTGAGGGGATAAGTAAATACAAATATGTGCAGATACCAAATTCCATCAGCTTATCTCATGATAAGCATAAAAGTTAACCATCGATGCAAATAAACATAATTAAACGAAGTGATCTTACATACAAACTGATGCATTTATTGATCCTATTGACATCAGATATATATACTATCTATGTCAACAATAAAAGGAGTGATATCAAGTTGGATACAAATGAAAAGAGACAAATTTTGTAGTTCTTTACCTGAAGATAGGATAGCAGGGTTAAATCAGCAACAATCCTTAACTAGAGATAGGAAATGTACCTTAATCTCATCAACAAGCTCTTTAGGAGCAACCTTTGTGTTCAAGAATTCATCAATTTGTTGGAGTGTAACCTTCCGATCCTGACATTCCAAATGGAAAAGGTTAAAATAACATCCTCAGAAACTTTGGCTACATCAAAAAGGCAAGTTTGTGAGCTAACTTGCGCAAACAAGAGCTTCTTAGTGACGAACTGAATAATAGCAGCAGAACCCAAAAGCTGTAGGACAGTTTCAATCTACAGCAGAAATGTGTACATGTTACAGGCTTGTCGATCACACTCTAATTAATTAAGAAGAAAAAGGGCTACCGACCTCTGTGAAGGCAAATATACCTAAGCCAGTTGCAGCAGCTAGTCCAAGAGTAACTGGAAGCCCATCTGAACCTTCCTGCATGCAGTTAATATGTTAGATTGTACCTTTGCTGTTGTTACACACAGAGTGTAGCTAATTATAAGTTTAATTGTAGACATTTTGCTATATGTCTAATATCAGAAAGAGAAATATCAAGAAAGATGATTGTAGAAAGAGAAATATCAAGAAAGATGATTGTATTAACCAATTTTCAATACTCGGGAGACTACTTTATATCCAATAAATAGTAAAAGCATTCTAGGAAGCTTACCCCAAGTGTGCTTGAAATTAAATAACCAAAATCAACATTTAGCCCCTTTTTCGGTTGTAACCAGGGGAGAGTACTGTTCTGCAACAGAAACAATTGCAAGTTTGAATTCCCACATTGACTGAACTTATAAAATCAAAAGAGGATGTACATTTACACCTTCCATCCTCGAGGTCCCTCTGCACCATCTCTTATTGCAAAAGCTGCTTTAAATCCATTGGCAGTGACCAGCTCTGCCACCAGTTCAGAGTTTCCATCAAACCTGGAGAATAGCAATTAGAAGGCACGAATAACCCGACAGCAAATGCATTGAATATGAACTTCGTAACGGCACCTTAGATTTATGGGGCATAATTCAGGTAGATAGCAAAGCTGATCTCCCAGTTACATAGAAATTGGAATCTAGTTTGGAAGCTCGCTGAAACACATGTTTTCAAGGAACAAAGAAATTTCTTATATAGTAATACCCGAACCGTGTTAGGAGCCCAATGCAGGCTGTGTTCAAATTGAACACGGACCGTGATCCTGACCCTGGTTATTAGACTCCAAACTATTTAAATAATAGAATTTAATCATTTTAAAATTAGTTGAAGCCTTAGTGATCTCCTATAAATAGGCTCCTAGGGCATGGGAGAAATTCTCATAGGCCATTATGTTCCTCTCTCTCATGTAGCCGCCGCAGAAATTCTCTCCCCTCCTCTTCTCTCTTCTTCTCAGAGGTAAGGATTTGATCTCTCCTTCATGTTCTAGTTTTTCTCTCCCTCTCTCTCCCTTAGATTCTTATACCAAAACCTCGATAGGAGAAAACGAAGGAGATCGTGGAGTTCAAGGGAACAAAGGCGAGGAACTGTTGGAGCACGAAGAGCAAACAACCCAAAAAAATAAGTATGTATTTAGGCGGAACCCTTTAGATATGCCTTTCCTGATAAATGATTGCATGTTAAGTTTCCACCTTAAAATGGCATAGTTTATCGTTATAGATATGGATTTTGATCTTTGTTTAGCCTTCTAGATGTTAGTATTGTTTGGATATTATTGGATGAAAACTTTTGTACTGAAACCTGAATTTAATTCACCGAATAGTAGAGAAGTTATGACTGGACGGTCGGACACGGACCACATCCCCCTCAGACACGGCCCACGTCCGTAGGGCCAAACTGTAGGACCACGCTGATCTCATCACACACCATAAGTGCTAACCGAAAATGGCCCGCTTCCTTCTCTAACATGGACCGGGTCCGCCGAAGAAAAGCCTTAGAAATTTGCATTGGTCGTGAAACATGGCCTGGATTATGCCGAGCATTGTTTGTGTTGCCCTAACACGCTGATCGTGTTTCGAATTATTTTAATTAAATAATTGGACGTTAATTGGGGAATGGCCCGCGTAGGAAGATGGATTTTTTGACGCAACCCTCAAACACGCTCCGTATTCATCTAAAGTTATAATTCATAATGTATGGATGGTATATGGCTCGTGTCACACCCTAGCACGACTTGCATCGACGGTCCGAACGTGGCAAAGTCTTTTAACTTGATTCATGCCACAGAACATGTCCTATGTTCAGATCAGAGTGAGAAATGAACTAGAATAGGGCATTCTCACCAAATATGGATAATCTACCATGAGGGGTGTAGAACTCGAGATACTGCTCGAGTTCGGCTAAAACATAGGGGTGTGGAACGAAGTGGAATACCCCCATCGGTGTAGCTAACATCCCCCCGAGGGGACTTGGGGGGAAACGTTCCAATAAGGGAGGGAAGGAGGGCAACGCGTTTAAACCTGGTAGTCCATGCCGTAAACGATGAGTGTTTGCCCTTGGTCTACGCGGATCAGAAAGACCGCTCTTTCAGAACCCCTGATCGTCGATGAATCTGTTGATTTCGAACCATAGGGTCGGTCGATGTCACAGTTGACGAATCCTTTTTTTTTCTACTCATGTTACGCCATCTTTTTTTAGTCTTATCTATAACTGATGAATCGAGAACTTTCAATTGGAACTAAACTAATACTTTCCGTCATTCCTACCACCCCGACATCCTATTCCTCACCCGATCTTCCAGTGATTGGGAGTCGGCATGACGTTGGGCTCGACCCAGAAGAGGAAAGCCAGGATAGATTCTCGGAAGAAATCCTGGATTCACTCCTCAATAGCGTGCAAGGCTCCTTCACTTCGCCGCGGGCTCCCTCTTCTGCTGCGAAGGAGAGGTTTTGACATGGCCCGTGTCTCTTGTGCGGTATAACTTATTTTTTCCCTATTTCTCTTGTGAAGCCTAGATGATGAATTGATCTTATGTGTTATGCTATAATAAGGACTAATATGTGGAAAAGATAAAGTTCAAGCATCTTTACTAAATAAAAGTCGAGGTTTCCCTGAATCGCATTATTGGGAGCCTTAGAAGAATCATCACATTGTTAAGGTCAGTAATATAGTGACAGCAAAGCTATTTGGTCCGTTGTACAACCTTCTCTCCATTGTGCAACAAAGAAGATTCTCGAGCATCCTCCTTCTTGTGGAACCTTGTCGTGGTTTGTGCACCATAATTGACCCTCTTATTGGTGAATTTCCAAAGAGCTCATAAGCCATTTTAAAGTCATTATCAAAGTCACTAATAGGATAAGTCAACAATAGCAATATAATCCACATGGAATAAAGCATTGCCTTGATGATGTCATTGATCCAGAGCATTATATAGAAAGCAACTAGAGTATTAATCCTGAGCATTGCATAGAAAAGGAACTAAAGCATTGATCCAAAGCATGCATAGAAAGAAACCAGAGTATTGCATAGCATTAAGGAAACAGATATGGGATGACTCACTACATTGCATTGATGATCGACGATGGATGATGCTTGGCTATCTTTTATATTATCCACTTAGCCTATTTTCTCATAGTTTATTATATCATGAAAGATATATCTATTGTTGTCTTACCTGGGCTTTATAATTCATTGGAGAATTACCTCTACTCAATTGGATATTGCATATGATTGATGACTCGTTCTCGTGATAAATGCAACCTGCACATGTATAATGAATCTTGGTCTAGATGTCTCCTTTAATTTTAGTTATTTATTAAGTTGTAATAGTCATAGCCTAGTATATGGAGACATTATAATTTAATATAAGATATCCACACTTTTATTGATGAAAGAATTTGAGTTTTAGTTTTTATACTATTCTGCGTTTTCTGTTAACTAATATTGTAGCAGAATATATCATAGATGTGCTTATGGAGAATTTACGAATACTTCGCAATCAAATCTTCAGTTGTAGATATCTAAATTGGAATTAAATTGTGAGATCAAATTGGACTCAATATAAGAGTTCATACAAAAAAAAAAAAAACCAATCGATGTTTAAAAGAAAAGTATAAAAACAATTAATTGATTCTTACTTGTCGAGAATGAACAATGTGGTATTTGCAGGATCCTTAAACTTCAGCTGGATCTTCTGCAGGAATCCCTGCTTGTCGTCCCTCTTAAACGCAATCGCGAAGGCTTTCTTCTTCAGGCTCCGCACGTCCGGGCTGCCGACCTCCTTGATGTCCTTCCCTTCCCTGATATCTAGCAGCTGCGTCTCCAGTTCCTCGGACAGCTTGGCGTACGCGTTCTTCGCCGTCACCACGCCCCAGTTCTTGGGCTTCTGCAGTAGCTGCGACAGGACGAGTGGCACCGCCAGCGCTAAGGCACCACCGCCGACAACCAGAGGGTTTTCGGACACAAAGCTGACGAGGCCATCGAGGGCTCCGCCGAGGTCGATGTCAAGAGAGGAACCGCTAATGCTCTGGCCCAATGCCTCCTCGTAGTTCAGCGCCTTGGCGAGGCCGCCGCTGCTGGCGACGCCGAGGACCGATGACAGGGCCGCAAGTCTCGGGAGCCTGAATGGGAAGATCCTTTTGGGCTCTGATTTCCTGTCAGCAGAGGGAGCGCCCGCCTTGTGGAGTGAGACCGGTGCGAGTCCTGCTGCGTTGAGGACGTCCATGGCATAATTCTCCGCTGCTGCTGCTGGTTAGCTTCAAAGCTTGCGAGACTGGAGTGAGGAGTTCAGGAAGTGGCCATGGGAGCAGCTGGTGGAACTTGTGCTCTTTGTATCAGTGGCAGGAAATGGAGCACGGATGGATCGGTGATGGCAAAACAAATCGATGACGAGACAAGTAGAAGGATGAAGTGGAAGGAGAGATTACGAGCTGGCAAATGGAAAGCCGACACGTGGGAGTGGTCATGGATGGGGTTTCTGATGTCAGATAACTTATTTTCTTTTCTACTGAAAATTGTGTGGCTTCGCATTCTTTTTATTTCATTTTTCTTTTCAGGAGATCGATGAGATGAAATGTGTGCCATTGAGGTTGTTCTAGAATGATCGGATAGGATAGTACCATGTACTGAACTCCTCCTGGTTAGTACATTGTACATTCGGCCAATGTATACTCAGGCACAATTCTATTAAGCCAAAGAAATATCTAAATTATAAATATGTTGTGAAATAGAATTACAATAGGTTATAAAAAGAAATTGCTATTTTAACTCGTCAAAATCGTTGGAAAATGAAATCATCCAGCGTAGTACTAAATTATCATCTGAATGCAAGAATTTATGTTCATTTTCAAGAAATAATTGATTGGACAAATAATTTTTTTAAAAAAAATATAATGATGAAGAATTAAAAAAAAATCATTATTTAAAATTGTCAAAAAATGAAACCAACCAATCCAATTCTAAAGATATTTTATATAGTCAAATTAAAAAAAAAAGATGAAAACATATAGGATTACAAAAGACTTTTTTTTTCTCCTCTCACTGTTATTTCACCTAGTTTTTCTCGCTTGTGTGGTAACACTAATTGAGTTCTTCTTTCCTATATAAGATCATTATCATAGTATCATATGATTATAATTTATGTTTCTAATCATTTTATGAGGTTGTAATAACTTAAAGTTTAAGTTGCCACCTAGGAATGAAAACTCACTTTCATTGGACTTTATTTCCCACTGAAGTTCACTACCATCGTCCTATACAAGTCTCCATCAGAAACTACTTTATCACCCCTCATTTTAGTCATCCACAACTTTCTAGACTCGGATCAATAAGCAAAAGTTGAATTTGTTCTTCTCCCCCATTGTTTAAGACTTGGAAAGGGGAGGAGGGAAGGAGAAATGGCAGAGCTTTGTTATTGTGAATTGAAGAAGAAAAGGGAAAAGCTCAACAAAAAGAAAAAAACAAATAAAAAAAAGAAGCAAAGGAGCGGGATCTTAAAGAAGATCCTTTTCTTCCAATTATATTTTGAAGGTTTAATTGAGATAAGTTTCCTTTCTTCGAAAGTTTTGAAGGCTAAATAGTATTTTAAGAATATGGAGCACTTTGCTTTGTTCTTTGGATTTTAATGTATCAATTCTAAATTCTTCTTTTCAATTTGCAATATATTTTCATTTTCTTTCTTTTTATATATTGTTTAGTGTTATTATTAGTAGATAATTTCTTAATTCTAGGGTTAGATGAACCTTATCGAAAAGTAGGTGCTTTTGGTTGGGGTTAATGTTAAATTGGAACTCCTGTTCTCAAATGGTTATTTCCATGTGTGAATGTACGTGGCCTTCCATTTGAACTAATCTAGGTAATAATACAATGATTATTAAACATTGTGACATTTAGCCCTGAAGATTGATATGTGTGTCGACATGTTCGAGATAGATGTTATACATATACTTCCTTGTATATCCCTAATGTGATCATGAATATGTCAAAACCACGAAATTAGGATTGCTTTGTCTTGAAAAAGAATCACATGACTATTATCTTAGAATAATAAATTTGATCAGCAAAATCCTAGCTTAATTTTATCTAATGACACAGGAAGATTCAAAATTCTAGAACATCTATAATTAAGATGATACCTTTTACCATCAACGTTTAGCCAATGAATTGTTTGTCATAGTTTTTATTACTTGCTTGATTTCTTTTGACTATAGAGCAATCAATATGACGTAGTTGGCTCTTTTAAGTATGTAGTTTATTCTCTAAGTAATCATTCAAATAACACTTTGGGCCCATACAAATCTAATAATTGATAATCTTTCTTATGTGTCTGACCCTTTATTACTACACAAGGTACCATATATTTGCAATTTTTTGTCAAGTGTCAATATTAGAGTTTGTATTTTAACTATTATTATAGATACATTTCTTTTATTCTTTTGTTATATTCCACGCATCTTCAAGAAATTAACGACATTCAATCCATAATTTGAGAAAACTTGTCATGCAAATAGAAGGGTAAAAGTAGAAAGATGATAAGCCATGATTGATAATCAAGGTTAAATTTTTAAAATTGAGTCATTTTAATAACACCAATTATGGCACTTGGAGTTGTAGAATCAAGTATAAGCTAGTCCAGGACAACCTACAAGATTATATAGACATCACTTCACCAGCGCTTCTAGACGGAGTCACCGAGGAACAAATGATGGCTCATGCAGTAGTCATGAAACTAGAAAAAATAGAGATGAAAAAGCAAGAACCTTTTATACTGATGTACATTGAGTACAATAGCATCAGGGTGTTTGAGACACATGAGAGATCCCATGAGCTTTGGAAAGCTTTAAAAGAAAAATTTGCATCTAAATGGGATATCAATGTACAATTGTTGTTGCAAAACGAACCAATTGCAAGATAATGATGGCAATATGTTTGATCACGTCATCAAAATAATCGAGATGGCCAAGGACTTAGAAGCACAAGATGCACACTATTTGAACCCCTTCAAATAACATCTATGCTAATTAGCATGCCATTAGCTTTTGACATAACCGCCACAATTGTCTATGTAAATGAGTCGATCAAGAAAGTGGTTGAAACTGCTTTTTATCTTGGCTATTGAACAAGACATGACCAAGGGAAAGAAAAAGATAGACGTCTTCGCCATGGAGGAAATTGATGAAGGGCAAGAAGGGGAGGCTCATGTTGTGCATCATCACAAGAATGTCGGGCCGAACTTCAACCCAAAAAAAGAAACAATTCAAGCCAAGGACACAAAAAGTTCCAAGTGGATCATTGGAAGTTTGGTCATTTTAAGGCAAATTGTCCTTCAAGTGGAGGACAAGGCCAGAACAGAGGCCCACAACACGAACCAGGAAGTGGTCAATTAGAACAAAGACGCAAACTTGAGCAAATTCTCTTTTGCCATTATGATGGGGAGTGCAGTGCAAAAATAACTGACGTCGAAGGATGGTGGATTGACTCAGGAGCAACCTGCCATATTGGTGAGACCAAAGAGGGTCTTATCAACTTCAAAGAATTGATGGAACAAAGAATCTACATGAGGAACAATACCTACTTGGCTATAGAGGGTGTTGAAGAATATAAGCTCAACCTTTATGACAACTTCATGATTCTAAAGAATGTACTATGCGCAATCTAATTCTATTCATGTCTTGTTGCAAAAGAGTTTGAAATTAGGTCTTATAGTGGTCTTATCACAATTGGCAAAAGTAAAAAATTCTATGCAATAGGAAAGTATGTGCAAGGAAATTGACATGTTTTGCTTGAATGTAATAAAGAATGATGAAAGAAAATACTTAGATGGTTGATTATGATCTCTGGCATTAAAGACGTGGACATCCTTGAAACTCAAAAAATAGAGCAAACAAAGAAAATGAATTTAGTGTATAACATATCTAGTACAAGGACAATGTCTTGTGAGCATTGCTTCACCAGTAAGATGACAAGAACCCTTTTCACTAGAGGGGTAATGTCATCAAAATTATTTAAACTAATTCATTCTGATATTTGTGGTCCACTGGGTGTTCCAACCTATAAGAGCAATAAATATTTTATTATACATTTACGACTACTATAGATATTGTTATGCCTGTCTTTAAGAAAGAAAAGCTAACACTTTTAAAACTTTCAAGATATTTGAGACAGAAGTAGAGAAAAATTTAGGAAGACCTACAAAATATTTAAAGACCGATAGAGAAAGAGAGAACACATCTCGATAATTTAAGAATTACTGCATTTCTAAAGTCATACATATGCAAACTATGATGTCACATATGCTACAACAAAGTGGAGTGGAAGAAAGGAAGAATATAATTTTAATCAACACAATAAGATGTATGTTGACCCACTCGGGTCTGCTCAAAAAATTTTGGGGTAAGATAGTTATGACCACGAGTTATATAGAGTAGAATTCTCACAAAATCCATAGAATCGATGCCATATGAATTGTTGAATGGCAGACAATCCGAATTGGGCCATCTTAAAAGATGGGGATGTAAAACACACGTATTGATTTCTAGTTAGTTTAGGGAAAAGTTGGACTTTAGGAAGGAAGCATTTAGCTTTATTAGATAAAGTGAAAATTAAAAGGGTACAAATTTTTTCACCTATAAAAAAGGTTCTCGTAAAGAGCCGAGATACTAATCTTCTTTAGAATGAAAAAGAGTATGTACAAGATCATCCTCAACGATTCTAAGAGACTGTGGGATAACTCCGGAGACACACTAGACTATCCAATAGTGGGAGTTGAACCTATATGGATTTGTGTTATACTCAGTAAGCCAGAATAGATTTTTATTCTCGAATAGCTAAGTTTAACTCAATTTGGATGATCTTAACAATCGTAGCATATATGGATTTGAGGTTATTCCAAATAGACACCAAGACAACTTTCTTGAATGAAAATTTATCAAAAGATGTATATATGCGACAACCTAAAGTGTTTCTGGTGAAAGGTCAGGAGAATAAAGTGTTAAGATGAAAAAAATATTTTATGATTTAAAGCAATAATCTAGGCAATGATACTTAAAGTTCTATTGGATAATAGTCCAATTTGATTTTAGGGACAAACAAATTGGATCATTGTGTATATAAAAAAATTGAAAGTAATTTTGTGATATTGTTTCTATATGCGAATGATATCTTGCTTGTTGAAAATGATATAAGAATGTTCAACAAAATCAAGATTAAATTGAGCAAATAATTTGAATGACAAACATGATAGAATGAATCATCATGTATTGAGTATTCAAATTACCTATACTGAAACTCAAGAACCTTGGGTTTAGATCAAGAATAATATTTGTGATGCAAAATTGCAGCTCTACACCAACACCATTAGTAATTGAAAAAAATAGTAAGAGTCAAGATCCTTATGTAAGGCAAAAAAATTTAGAGGAACTTTATGCAGAGACGGTGGGAAGTTTGATGTATGCAATGTTACGTATGAAATCTAATTTTACTTATGTTGTAAGCATAATTAGCGGATATTATAAAAATTCGAAAGAGATCATTTAGAGGATTCTAAAATATCTGAAAAGGATAGTACAGTTAAAATTGATATACCAAGCAGACAAAGTTGAGGGAATAGGATATTTAAATGTAAATTTTGGTTAGATGACCGAAAGTCCTTAGCTAACTTGTTCTTATTGAATGATGTAGTTGTTTCTTAAGATAGCAAGAAATAAAAATGTGAGCCACACATAAAAGACTGAGTATATTATGTGCATTATAAGAGCTACTTATGGTTTATGACTTAGACGTTTTTTTTAGAACTAAAACTTAACTTGATCAAAGGACCACTGCTCATATATTTTGATAATCAATTAACAATATGTTTGATATGTGGAGGTGGAGGTAACAATTTACAGAAAAATATATTAAGATAAAATACTACTAGAGTCCCAAGGGGTCGAGTTTTGGCATCATTCATAGAAATTACAAGGTCGAGATTCAACACTAGGTATCCCAACTTTTATTGTTAAACTAGCAATAGATGTCGCTACATAGATTCAGTTTGGTGAAACTGTAAACCAACTTTAGGCTTGATACCCACATGGACAGTTATCACCAACTAAGTGTTTTACCTGTGAAATTTTCTTGCACATATTGGTGTTTGGACAAAAAGAGGGAATGAAAAGAAGCTAGGGATTCTGTCGATCAAAAAAAAAAAAATTCAAGCAGATAAAAAAAAGAGTGTTGCGAGAAAAAAAGAGAAGAGAAGTAAAATAATTTGAGTTTTAAAAAGTTTATATGAGGATATTCAAACTAAAAAAATTATATGTATGCGAGATTAATGCGTTATCAGTAATATTTAAGCGTTATCAGTAAATTGAAACAAGAAGATAAACCTTTTAATGCGTCATCAGTATACGAGGAAAAATGAAATCACGTTCGCAGATGGCCGGCCAAGATAAATACAAGCCTACAAGGGCAATCATTTTCAAGCTCATCATGGCAATTTATCTCCGATATTCTTGTGACACATTGAGCACACCCACAAACATATCAAACAACAAATAAAAAAATATTACATAGTACTTGAGCAATAATCTGTGCTGTAGCTGCTGGGGAGTTGCGGGCATGGCCATGGATGGACGCCAAGGGCAGCGCCGCTGACCTCCGTGCACTTCCAGGGAACATAATGTTGCCCAGGACCCCAAAGTTTGACATTGGAGAGGCATATTCTAGTGAAGGGTGAGTTATTAATTCCTTGTATGATCCCAGGCTCCTGTACATCCACACCCCAAACATTCTTGATCGTTACCCCATCGACAGTTGGTATGGCATTTCTGTTGAAATAGTCGTCGGGATGGTCGCCGGCATCCCCTGCTATTCTGATCCCTTTGCGAACTCTGTTCATGTTGACATTGCTGATCTTGACATTTCTGATGTATCCTCCCCTGCCAATGTTGGTCTTTATGTGGATGCCGATGCCAGTGTCGTGAAGTATAATGTCATCGACGATGACGTTTTCCACGCCTCCTGAGGTTTCGCTTCCGATAGATACTCCGGAAAAGGGAGAGGAACCTGTGATCCTCTGAATTGTAACATCATGACTAGATCGACCATAAGCAATGCCATACTCATCCCAGCCACTCTTCACTGATACCAAATCATCTCCTGTTGAAATATATGAATCCTCGATGCAGACATTTGAGCTGGAATCTGATCGTCTAGGCAAAATATGGGATTAGAATATGATGCTTATACATGTAATTAATTAACTACTCTTCAAATAGGCATGTAAAATTGACATTTTTAGCTGTTTTCCCGTTGACGAAATCCTTTTTCTTCTTCTTCTTGACAAAGAAATTTACCTGGATATATTCCGTCGGTATTAGGAGAGTCGTATGGAGCTAACACTGTCACATTCCTCACGACAACGTAGCTGAAAGAATGATGAAGCAGAGTTAATAATTAGAACATAAACTTACCATTAATTGTCACTATAAATTATGGTAACCTTTTTTCATTGAAGAATATAGTCAGAAGAAATCTGGCAAGGAAATTAAAGTAGAACGTCTTGTTTCTCTAATTCTTTAAGTATCACTGCGTTTCTATTTTTTTTTTCTCCTGTAACTTCAAAATATATATGGGAAACTACCGAAATATATTAATTCTTAACACTGTAACTTTCAGCTGATCGACTGCAGTTTCATGTTGAAGAAATTGATTATGACATATAGAACCCATCATATAGCAGACATTTAAATGGTTATCCAGGAAAGGAGAATTATAAGAAGTAATTACCTGCAATAAACAGGATGAATATTCCAAAATGGGGAGTTCCTGAAGACCACATTAGAGATGAGAATATCTCTTGAATTCATAAACTCTACGAGGTTCGGTCTTGTGTAGCGGAGAGATCCTTTTCTCCACATGTTCCACCACACCTCACCTTGACCATCAATTATTCCTTTCTCCCCTGTTCAGTAAGTCATACTCCAGCAAAATTAATACAAGTCATCCTTGGACAAATCATTAATTACCAACACATACATGAAGTGAGTAGATAAATACATACACGTTGAAATGCCTACCTTTTTCAGTAATATGGTGAATATTATAATCCTTGAACTTCTTCGAATCTAAAAGATAAATATTACTGTAGGAGAGTTTTGCTTTCTTTTGAAGTTTAAACTATATTACCTTTACATCTTTGCACTTGTCTACATTCTGTATAATTTATGATATTTTTTAGCTATGAGTCTAAATGATTGTGATACTTTCGGAATATAGGAGGAAAGGATAACATAATTCACTATTTTGTTTTTATGGAAGCATCACTTTTTGTGTTTGATGAAAGTTTCGTAGCTGCTTCTTTCAAAATTCTTGTTGATGACAGTTAATTTCTTGCCTTATCTCATAAAGCAAATAAATGATGCAATGGGTAGAAAAAAAAGAAGAAAACTAATAGTTCATCTCCTGTTCAATACAAAAATGTGAATCACCGTAACTTTTTCTTATTACCCAATCAAATGCAGCATGGAGCCTATTTTACTTGCCTGTTATTATCACATCGCTTATACCATTCCCTTCAATAAAACTCATGTATCTCCCCCCAGGCCGCTCTCGGCCACGCCCGTAAGATGGCAACGGATCCACCAACGGCCAATGCCATGTATCCTGCACCACACCACTTCACCTTATGAGTGTTTTTTTTTAACAGTAGCTTCTTAAAACAAAGCATACATGCCAAATATGAAACATTTTGATTAATTAATAGGTGATATTGGGAGAGAGATAGAGCGAACCTGAATGGCCTTAATGACAGCACCCTTGGCCAAGTAAAGGGTCATGTGGCTGGTGAGGTTAAAGCTCCCTGTGAGCCAAATGCCGGGGGGGATGTAGAGCATGGTGCCGCCCCTCCTCCTGAGGTGCTGTATCCTATAAATGGCCTTCCGGAACGGCCAAGTGTTCATCGTTTTCCCATCCCCCACGCCCCCAAAGTCGGCTATCGATATAACCTCCCTCCTCCATTTCATCGGCACGATACCGGAGCATGTTGTCTCCGACGCCATCACCGTCCATTGCATCAGGAGAGCCAGCAGCACAGACGTGCCCCTTACAAAAGCTCGCGCAATTCCCATCACTGTTTTCTTTGTTTCAGCTCAAACAAGGACTCGATCTTTGAGCTCTTTAAGATAGAAAAGAAAGAGAAAAGGATAGACGCAGCTTGGCGTCGGTTGAATCCAATAGAAGAAGAGAGCCTGGAAGCAGCAGAGAAGTCCAAGGTGAGCTTTTTAGGACTCGAAAGATATGGATACGGATCACCAGGGGAGAGAGAGAGAGAGAGAGAGAGAGAGAGAGAGAGAGAGAGAGACGCTAAAGGAAGCTCCACGAGGAAGAAGCCAAAAGCAGGTGAAGCCTGTAGACTGGAAGCTGAGATGCAGAGGTGGGCAAGAGATAGATAGGACGAAAGCTCCAGAGGAAGGGATTGCAATGTTGTCAATGCCAGAGTCCTTACTGAGACAATTCTGCGTGCATTGAGGAGAACGAATGAATGCTATGTTAATATAAAAAAGAAATGGCTCTCAGACACTGCAGGAGAAGTTTTGCTTTTGACCATCAGATAACTAGTCCTGTTTGGATTCATGGAATGGAACAGTGTGTAGCATATATGTGTAAGGAAAAAAATAAAATTGTCTAGGTAGAAGTAGAGAAGGTGAAGTGATGTGATGGTGGGAATCTCCTTTTGTCCATTCACATTCCTTTCCTCCGCCTTTTGTCCTACTGAATTAAAGAATTACAAATGTCTGTCTGGTCTCTCAAACCAGAGAATGTTAATTGTAATACATGACACTGAAGGGACCCATGCATTCAATAGTATTTTGGACACCCTTCGAATAGAGTCCTTCGTTCTTTTCGGCATGTCGAGGCCTTTTCTGGAGTCGTGGGGTCTTCTCTCAGAGGTCCCCCGTCCAACGGATGATGCTGGGAGTGGCCACGAGCATGCATGTCCATGGCTTGGGGTTGTTTGCTAAACTAGATAAAAAAAAAACTAAAAAATGCACAAGGAAAAACAGAAGGATGCAAGGGTATGATACCTCCTCATCATGTGAGATCTATGGATTAAAATGATTGTTGAAGGTCGTTACTAGTTACAGATTGGTACAGTAGTAGTACAGGTTGATGGTCTAGTCGCACATTGCCTTGTTTCATGCTTCAAATAAGATTGTCAAGGTTAATTAACACCCGCATAAATTTATGAAGAAAATAGGATAAAAAAAAATTGACAAAGAAAAAGATAAGATATAAAAATAATAAAATAATTTCATGACAAGTTAAAATTAATGAGTCTTATATTATAAAATCTCCTAATTAACTAGAGAAAGACTTAATCACATGCAAATTCATTCCTAAAAAGTTTTAATCTTATTCAAAATTATTTAAAAAATAATTATTTGATTCAAACTTTTCCTAAGTCGACCCGGATAGCTCATCGAGTCATGTCGGACCAGTCAAACAGTTTGAACCGGATGGTCGAACCGGTTGACAATAAATATATTTAAAATAATTAATGTGTTAAAATTAAAATACAAGATGTCATATAAGTTACAATACATATATTTTTTTTATTTTAATTCATAAGTTCACAATATATTAATTAGTAGAATTTATGTTTCGTGTTAATAAAAGATCGAAAATGATATATATGATACATAACAATATATTCAATGATTAAAATTTGATCAATTTTACAAAATAACATAAATTAAACTAAATATATAGTGAAACCTAAGAAAGTAGCATANAATGATATATATGATACATAACAATATATTCAATGATTAAAATTTGATCAATTTTACAAAATAACATAAATTAAACTAAATATATAGTGAAACCTAAGAAAGTAGCATATGATCCAAAATAATATAATTAATTATTCTAGCATTTAATCAATTACACAAATTTAATTAATATTTATCCGGTTTAGAGTATCAATTTTTTTTAGAATTTTTGAGAAATTTTTTTTATGCACTCGTTTCAATCAAAATCACCGATTTGACCGGTCGACCCCGGGTTTTGACCGGGTTTGACCGGTCCAAACAGGTTCAAAAGCCCTTCCGGTTCAATAGCGACCCATAATTCATTTTTGGGGCCGAACAGCGATCCGATCGGCCGGTCCGGATTTTACAACACTGGAAATAGTAATCCACTAGCATGCTGTTTCAAAGAGAAACACGATTAAATTGTAAAATGTATATAATAGTAATGATCAAATAATTTTATAAAATTGAGATATGTGATAGACTACTATGTAACCTTTCGAAAAAAAAAAACTGGAATCAACTTCAAAGATATTATGCAAACTAGTATATGCGTATTCAAAGTCTTCATTGATGTCAAGTTGTTGGTAAGAATTAAGCTAACTATAGCTAAGGAAATTTTTAGACCGAATATAATATTGTAAAATCCAAGGATTTTATACACTAAGCCGAGAAGAGATTCTTTAGGAAAAAAATCGATCACATGAACTGGGATGCTCTACTTGAAGTTATAAATTATGAATTGTGTGTGTCAAATATGTTTAATGCTGAAGAGTTATGCAATGTTACTTATACATTTATATGTTAGAAAACATTTCTTAGGAATTGAGACTGCAATTATATAAATGATTGACATGTTACTACATTGACTGGCAAATTGATTGTTTTATTGCACAACGAAGACACTGAACATCAAATTACTAATCCCCATCAAACAATGAGGATTGCACTTGTTCCCTTTCCATCATACTAGTTAACTCGAATTTAATCCATATACAAGTGATTGATATTGCCTATAAGATTATCACTGATATTGCATATAAAAATACATGCTATAAGATTATCATTGATATTGCATATATATGATTCAAATCATTAATGAATAAATATGAAAATAAACTAAGATAAAGATAAATGCTAGAATGACCATTGTATTGAATAATAGAAAGCATTGCATTGCATAGCTTCCCATGGAGTTGAAAGACATTCCACCCCATGAGTTGAAAGATACTAAATGGGTTGAAGGAACTCCACCCCATAAGTTAAAAAATTCTCCATGACTTGAAAGACACTTCATCCTACGAGATGAAAGACAATTTATGAGTTGAAAACTTTCGTGTTTATGTACAACCACTAGCCATCATGGTAGTACATGGCATCTCATTATAGCAAAGATGCTAATTAAATTCATTGTAAGATCAAAAAGTAAAAGGTTTATGGTATCTTCAATTGTCATCGCATTGGACAATACACCAATATAATTCATTGAAACAAAATAAAGACAAAGCATTATAAAAATAAGTCACATCATTTTATTGATACGAATATAGATCATAACCTACTGATGATAGGAAAGGGTATACCTAAATTGCTTGACCCAACCTCCGAAAAGCTTATTCCGAGATCTATTTTTATAAACAATTTCCGCTGATTTATTTTTATTTTTCGCATTCTGAATATTCAACATTACTATATTTGGATTTTGAGATTCTGAACTAATTTAAGGAGGTTTTTAACTGATTTTCATGATTTGTGTGATTTGAACATTTGAAATTTTAAATCATTTCTTTTTTTATTACAGGTGAGGGACCAGGGTAACTTCCATAACTGTCATCCCGGATTTT